>APFE031708167.1:114441-160792 GCA_000404065.3 Pinus taeda | reverse complement strand
AGTCCTCTCGGCCCGAAAGCAGTCAGAAACAGTAGATCTAGGAAACGACAGCCGCATGCAGTTCTACCCGCTTCAGATTTGGATCACCAACGGACGCGGCCCTCAAATAGCTCTGATACCATGTAGGAATTTACAGGGTAAGTTCCTCAGATAGAACACCAAAAGGACACCGCTCACAAACAGATCACAGATCAATACACCAATATTTTGACGTCGTTAAAACCCTCAGAGAGGGAAACAGTCCACGGCCTGCGCCAACATGGCTACTATAGGCAATTTATTAATAAAAGAATGAAAATTTACATAAGCTTCTCTCATGCACGGTGAACCTACAAATGACCCTCAATGTGCTTTAAATAGAATTCATGGACCAATCGGGTGTCAAGCCATGGATCAAGTGTTGGTAATACCGAGGAAAGAATGAACCGTCGGATCACTACATATCGTGACCATCGGATTGTAAGTTACAAATGTACATAGTAAACAAACACACTTTACCTAACTCTATACTAGACCAAGTTATACTTAACTATTCCTATGTGTCGGAATATCCTAACAATGAGCCCCATAAATGGGTAATTATATGGGCTCATTTTTCCTCCTAACTTAGCTTAATCCACCATTCTCATTATTTTATTGCATGTTTTTTATTATATTTATGCTAATAGAGTGGGTTGGGTTGGTCATTATGCCTTGAAGTGTAATGTGTGCTTAATGCATATTTTTGGTCAATTTTGGAGACAAAGTCAAAGATTTAATGAACATTTGGCAGAAAATATTCGAGAAGACAAGGGAGAGGATTTATAGGAGGGTGTCCCCCTCATTTATGACTCCCTACTTTGAATTCATGTTCAGAAAGCTCGGAGCACAAGCAGCCACATCAATGCACCAAAGAGGCAGTCGAGCAAGTGGAGGATAACTATTGTCTATCTCAAGTTTTGGGAGCCAAGCCTCCCTGATTTTAAGGGAGATATTGGGAGCTCTAGTTGTATAATTAGAGAGGCATAGGGCCTCATCAGGTTGTTGGAAGTCAGTCAAATTTTCGAGGTTTGTTCCACCTTTGCTCTGCTCAACTTCGAGCTTACTTTTGTTGACAGTTTCATGTAATCCTATTATTATTTTGATAATGAAGATGAGATATTGTTCGAGCTAGCACTAAGTTACATCAGAGGGCTGAAGCTCTTGGGTTAGAGCCCAATCTAAGCAGCCAAGCACCTCTTGTTTTGTATTTATATGCTTTGCTTCAGTTTATGAATGAGTTGGATAGATTTGTTTCTTAGTTAAGAATAGGTTGCATTTGGTGATTTAAAAGGTTGTTTCCATTTCAATTTACTATAGCAGGTTGAACAGTGATAGGAAAAAGATACAAAAAGGTTATCAACAAAGCATTGGCCAATTTTCCTCCCTTTGGGACCATGAACTGAGGCCAAGACCCTCTTGTTGCCACAAAAAAACACAGATTTTCCATTGCCATAGGATTTCTAGTGTTGCAACTTGTTAGAAGGTTAATGCTTTGTTTTAGATCTATTTCATCATGCTCATTTTTGTCTTTGAAATAAATTTTCTTCCATGCTTTCTTTCCATATAGAATTGCTCAGCATTTACTTTCCTAGATCAGAATTTAGACTAGCTTGATGAATAATTCTGTTTTTTTTAGTGTAGCTAGTTTCTTTGCTTGCATAGTCTCAGTGTTTAATTTTTACTTCTCTTGTAGTACATCTCTACTCACAATTATTTGACCAATCAGCCATCACCATCTCTCTTTGATCCATTTTCCGCAGGTCATCCAAAGTCTGTCACAAATCTGCCTTAATTTCCTGCACTTTTCTCATGAACTTTCCTCTCTTTCCTTGAACAAGTCCAACCATTTTTCTCTTCTCTAATCCTCCTTGATGAGCCTTAGAAACCTTAACACATCCTCCTAGCCATCAGCTACCCTTTTCACCAATTTTCGCACCTTCAAAACCTCTAAAACAACTCTCGGCATCCTCTTGTAGACCTCATGTAGACCTCCTGTAGATCCCCTGCAGCCTCCTGTAGATTTTCCTGTAAGTGCCTTTTTGAAGTCCAATTGCAGGGAAAGCCTCCAGAAGGACACTTGGGAGCTCCTAGGACCCCTCCACACCTTCACACACCTCTAAAAACTCCAAAGTCTCCCTCCATGACCACCTAATCGCTGCCACATTCACAAACAAATAAATTATATGCATGACAATTTCACCTAAAAATACATAAAAATCCTAAAAGATGTTTTTTTCTCATTTCCTTATAGAAATAGCTTGAGTAGATGATGTTTACTTCCTAAGTAGGTAATGGCTTTCATTTCATGGTTTTTCATCTCTCTTTCTACAAAAATAGGATTAGTTGGTTAATTAGGGTTTGCTAGGTTTACTTCACATTTCAATCTTATTTCTCTTTCTACAAGTAGAGTAGCCTCTGTAGAGTAAGCTTTCCTTTATTTCATCACATATAAAGCTTCTTCTGGAATTCATAGAATTTGGATTGAGCTCCTAGTGATCTTGTGCCAGCGGACCAAGTGACAGGCTGTAGTAAGAACTAGTACTTGTGCATACAACACCATCACTTCCAAGTTTGTTACTAACTACCGGGTTGATAAAAGTAAAGTAGGAAGCCCATGAGTTGCAGCATTATTGTTGCAATACTATTTCTCACCAATTTTTGGTGCCGGTGCGGAGAAAGCATCAGAGTATTTTGTGATTACTGCTTTTCTTCTGTTTCCTACTGCAACATTCTGCTAAGTAGTTTATTTCAAAAAAAGTAGAGTAGTTGTTTCTTTCAATTTCTGCATTTCCTTACTTTCATTTCAATTCTACAATTTCCATTCTAGTAAAAGTAGATTAGCCATTTCCTTGCTTTCATTTCAATTCTACAATTTCCATTCCAACAAAAGTAGATTAGTAATTTCCTTACTTTCACTTCAATTCTGCAATTTCCAATTCAACAAAAGTAGATTAGTCATTTCCTTTCTACATTTCATTTACTTTCCTTTTTTAGTTCCGCAATTACATTTAAATTCATTTCATTTAGTTTCAATTTGTTTGTTCAATCAATTTGGTTTTGCATGTACAAGCAGAAAAAAGAAAAAACCATCAAAAAAAGGATTTCCTTTCATGCCTCATAGGAAGAAAGATAATTCAGGAAAATTCTTACCCAACACCCCCACCACATCACATAGCCACCCTTCTCTCTTCTTCGGTCGCAGTGATCAATAAGAACCTTTAGGTGAACAACCAGAGATATTCGAAGAACCTATAGGGGAAGAAGAAGAAGAAAACATCCCTCCTAAGATAATGACTAAAAACAGAAATGCTAGGGGGAATGGAGAAAGAGTAGAGGGTACCTTTCCCATCTGAGAGACCAATGGGGACACTAAAATGAAGAACATAAGCTCTTCTACCCTACCTCACTTCCATGGTTTAACTACAAAAGATCCTAACACCTTTTTGTTTGAGTTTGTTGTTATATGTCGAACCTATGACTATGTCGAAGATGAGTAAAAGTTGAAACTATTTCCTTCTACCCTCAAGGATGTAGGCTTGTGTTGGTTCATGGGGTTACCTGGAAATAGCATCACAACTTGGGCTTAGATGCAGCAAGCCTTTAATAACAAATATCGAGACTACTGTAGGTCCAAAGACAACAAGGAAGAAATCTTCCGAATGACCATGGGAAGTGATGAATCACTGGAAGATTATGAAGAGACGTTCCAGCTTAGTTATAAAAGGGCCAGGTGCACACTTGACCCCGAATCGCTAAAGTTGGTCCTGCTCAGGGGAATTATGGAAGACCTTCTAGACACCCTCCATCTGCTGGCTGGGGGAGACATCTACCAACTACCTTATGAAGACATAAAGATTGTTTTTAGAAACCATTTTAGGGTATCCAGAAAGAGAGGTAGGGGGAGTCAACCCATAGCTAGTACCTCCTCATCCAGTTCATCCATAAAAGGTGAACTTGGACACATGCTGGAAGACTTCAAGAATGAGATGCTACAGAATCTTTCCATGCAAATGGATACCTTGCATATCAAAATGAAACAAGATGAAGAAGAGAGGGATTTGGGTATTTTTTGTCCCAGGTGCACCAAAAGGCATCCTACGAATGAATGTCCATTAAACTCTATAGAGGTTTGTTCAGTCTATGAAGAAGATCATTCTATAGATAAGTGCCTTTCCTTGCCCGGACTTAAAGTTGTATACCAAGGGGCTGAAGGAGCCACTGGACCACTCTATTTCATGAACCAAAGGAGACTGCATGGACCTAGACCATACCAGTAGGGAATGCAAGCAACAAGCATACTACAACCCCAATCAAGCCACTTCCATACCTTCATGGGGCCCCCCTGCTCATTCTTCCTAGTCCACACCTCCTCCTTGGTCATATCCATCTCAATATCATGCCCAATGAGCCGCTCATTCATTTCACGCCTATGATTAGCCACAACCTCAGTGGAATGCATTTCATCATGGGTGGAGGCCCCAATACAACTCTCCTCCCGATCTTTTGCATCCACCACCTGCTTAACCTCAACCATTGCCTCCTGCTCCACCAAGGCAACCACAAATGCATGCTCAACCAAACCTGAACCTGAACAACATACACGCTCAGCAAGTATATAGTGGGGAACCATCATGCCCAACCTATGCTGTGGAGATTTAGGAGATTAACCTACGATTTGCGAAGGTTCTCCTAGATAGCCAGCCTCCCCCTCTGGAGGTTGAGGAACATAAGAGGAAAGTGAACCGAAAGCAATGCCACCCTTTCCTAAGAGACTATCTGGGACAACACAGCCCACCCCAGAAGAAACTGAACTTTTGGGAGAATTGAAACAGTTATATGTAAAGGTACCACTTCTCCAAGCCATAAAGGATGTGACTATATACAATAAGATGATCAAAGAGAAGTGCTCCAAGCATCCAGGCAAGTGTGAAAAAGATGCCCCAACCGTGAATGTTATAGGACAACTATCTGACCTAATGTTGGGGCAGGTAATCTGTCCTAAATATCTAGACCCTGGAAGCCCAGTAGTTGATGTCCACATCAATGTCACCATGATCCCGTATACCTTGATTGATCTAGGAGCTGCCATTAATGTGATGACAAAGGACACCATACTCAAGCTCAAGCTCGAGGTCTCCTTGAGAAAGACCACGACAGTACTGTAGCTAGAAGATCGCTCCACTATGACCCCTGAAGGGGTTGTGGAGGATGTGATGGTCTCCACTAATTCTTGGGAGTACCCTGCTGATTTCTTGGTTCTCCATCTGAAAGCAAAGCTCACTGGGTATCCTCTCATCCTCGGAAGACCTTGGTTGGCCGCTGTTGATGCTTACATCAATTGTCGGGCTAGGAACATGACCATCAAGAATGGGCATATGTCTAAGCAGCTAATCCTATACCCTCCTGCCCAACCCCTACTAAAACATGATATACCTCTTTGGTTGGAGGAGGAGGATGAGGATGAAGTCTATTCTGCACTACTATGTGCAGTAGAAACTGTCATGGGGGGGAACCACAAAATGAAGATGATATCATTTAAAATTTAACTCAGAATCCACCCCCAGTATTTTTCCATTAGAAGATCTAGTGAATGAAACCCAAGATAATCCCTTGACTAACATTCGTATGGCTGACCCGACCTCTCTCCATGTTAAGAATATAGATTTTGGCCCAGAAATAACCTTGAAAATCTACTCATCCCTATCCACCCCACAGGAGAAGGAACTGTGTAGTTTTTTGAGAAAACATTTAGATTCCTTCACCTCGAGTTATAAGGAGATGAAGGGAGTGAACCCTTCAGTCTGTACTCATCACATATACATTAAGGAAAATTGCAAACCAGTCAGGTAGTTTCAAAGGAGGATGAATCTAGCCCTTAAAGACATTGTTAAGGAAGAATTGCAAAAGCCACTTGATGCAGGATTCATCTGCCCCATCTCTGACAATGAATGGGTCTCCTCCATGGTGCTAGTGCTAAAGAAAAATGGTAAGTGGAGAATCTATGTCTATTATCGGGAGCTGAACAAGACCACTAAAAAGGACCATTTTCCTTTGCCTTTCATAGATCAAGGATTAGATGGTTTGGCAGGGAAAAAGTTTTTCTCCTTCGTAGATGGATGTAGTGGGTACAACCAGATTCAAATCTACCCAGAAGACCAAGATAAGACCACTTTCACTTGTCCTTGGCGTACCTTTGCATATCAGGTCCTTCCTTTTGGTTTGTGTAATGCTCCAACCACTTTCTAGAGAGCAGTATTGAGTATATTCTCTAAACTAGTTCATGATGCAGTGGAAATATATATGGATGATTTCACTCCTTATGGTTCTAACTTTCAAGAAGCTTTATCTAACCTAGGAAAAGTTTTGGACAAGTGTATTTAAATGAACCTATCACTTAGTCCAGAAAAATGTGAATTTTTTATGACTGAAGGGACCGTGCTAGGTCATGCAATATCTCAACAAGGATTGTAGGTGGACCTCAACAAAATTTCCATCATCCAAAGGGTCCCACCTCCACAAAAGGTGAGATATGTCCGAAGTTTCCTAGGCTTAGCGAGATATTACAAAAGATTCATCAAAGATTTCAGTAAGTTAGCCTCTCTGTTGTTTGGTATTTTGGGAAAAGATGTCGAGTTCATATGGATTGAAAATTGTCAAGAAGCCCTACATACCTTGAAAAGCAAACTTGTGAATGCCACAATTTTGAGAGGCCCAAATTGGGCCCTACCTTTCCACATTCACACAAATGCCTCGAACAAAGCAATAGGAGTAGCCTTGGGAAAAATTGATGAAAAGTTACGTTATGCCATATAGTTTATAAGTAAAAATTTGTCAAAGGCAGAGTTAAACTACACAGTCATCGAGAAGGAACTCCTAGCTGTAGTGTATTCCTTAAAGAAATTCATACATTACATCACAAGCTATCAAACCTTTGTATACACTGATCATGCTGCAATTAGGTATTTAATAAATAAACTAGATGTAAATGCTCATATTATTAGATGGTTGCTTTTACTACAATAGTTTGATTTAAGCATTGTTGATAAGGCCAGTAAAGAAAATGTTGTTGTTGACTTTTTGTCTAGAGTAAATTTTCCTACAGGTGAGGAAGGAATGGTGGATGATCAAATTCCAGATGTGCACCTATTTTCCATCTCATTACTCTCTCCATGGTTTGCTAATATAGAAATTATGTGGTTTCAACACAGTTCCCACCACACCTGTCGTCAAAAGAGAAGAGCAAGATCGTGAGGAAAAGCACTCATTTCAATTGGATTGGAAGCAATCTCTTCAAAGTTGGCCCAAGTCAGATCTTGAGAAGATGTGTCAGGGAGGAGGAAGCTTTTGACATTCTCCTGACCTGTCATGATGGGCCTTATGGAGGCCATTTTGCAGCAAATAGGACTGCCTTCAAAATCTTGCAAGCAGGCTACTATTGGCCCACTCTTCATCAAGATGTGAAGAGATATACCAGCCAATGTGATCGGTACCAAAGGATGGGGAAACATACTCCAAAGGATGAAATTCCCATGCAACCTCAAGTGACGTTTGAGCCATTTGAGAAGTGGGGCATGGACTTTGTGGGTCATATCAACCCTCCTTCAAAACAAAAGCAATACATCATTGTGTGCACCGATTATCTGACAAAATGGGCAGAGACAAAAGCAATCAAGGCAGAAACAGAGGAAAAGGTAGTTGAGATTTTAAGAGAAAACATATTCTATAAGTTCGGGTATCCAAGAGAACTAGTTACAAATCAAGGCAGTTAGTTCACTTCCAATTTGATTGAAGACCTACTCACACATCATAAAATCAAGCACAAGACTTCCACCCCTTACCATCTACAAGCCAATTGGCAGGTGGAAGTCACTAATAGAGCTTTGGAAGGAATTTTGACCAAGGTAGTGAGCAACAACAAAGAATATTCGGCGGATAGACTAGTTGAGGCCACATGGGCCTACAACACAACATGGAAAACCACCACAGGGTTCACACCCTATGAACTGGTCTATGGGAAGAAGGCCTTGTTGTCAATATAATTTGAATATAATACACTAAGGATGGTAGCTCAGCTAGACCTATACCTCAACCATGCATAGAGGGAAAGGCTACTCCAACTCAATGGATTGGATGAACAAAGATTTTAGGCCCTTCTCCACACAGAGATAGTCTAGCTTCAAAGGAAAATATGGCATGATAAAAATATCAGGGAGAAGCAATTCCAGGAGGGAGATTGGACACTGCTCTATGACTCAAGGTATAAAGACTTCAAAGGCAAGCTGAGGACAAGATGGATGGGACCCTACAATGTGGAAAATACAATGACAATGGTTCGGTTGTGATATGAACCATTGATGAGGAAGCCATGTCCATGCTTGTCAATGGACATAGCTTGAAAATTTACAAGAAGCCCCTCTCCAAGTGAGAGTTCATTGAAGATCTGAATAAGACAGTGTTGGTAGTGGAGCAGGTCTCAGTCTCCACTCCACTCACTCACTAAAGAAGTAGAAGAAAGAAAAATAATAAGGACTCAAGTGAAAACCTCCATTGAGGCGCCCGAGTTGTCTTTAGGGCAAGAAATTAGGGTGAAAACCTCCTTGAGGCGCCCGAGTTGTCTTTAAAAAAAAAAAAAAACAAAAAAAAGAAGGAAGAGGAAATTGACTTTTAAAATGCATTGCAGGTTATGAGTGGACCATAGGAAGCAAGAGAAGATGCCACAAAGCCTATTTCAACTCCTTCACACTTTTCTCAATCATTTCTGACCTTTCTTCCACCTCACTGTGTGTTTTTCTGAACACTGTGTATCCTACAGGAAGCCCTGTGTGTTCTATAGGAGGCTCCTGTAGAAATCACAGAGAGCTAGAAATGGATTTTAAAAATAGTTTGAGGAGATGGGAAGTTTCATGAAGAGCATGTAGGCCCTCCTATAGCTATCCACCCTCCTGGCCATCTATCCCACACCTGCACCACTTCGTTATCATGGATTTCTTTCCTTCCTGCTAAAAAACACAGAAACAAGTTTTTAGAAAAAAACAAAGAAATAAACATTACAACACCTCCAAAGCTCACCTGTAGCTTACCAAATACCTCTCCATCACCATCAGTATCTCTAGTATCATCCTCATAGCTCCCAGCATAAGAATCAACTAAAAAGTATAAAGGGAGAAGCAGCTACAGGAGCTCATGTAGGATTTCCTGTAGTAGCTGATCCCCTTAAAATAGGTGCAGCCATAGGTTTGAAGAGGATGTATGAAGCCAAATCCAGCCAAAGGGTACCTGAACAAAGAAAATAAGACACACATCAAGGAATAGAAAGCATACAATAGAGGAGATACAGTCATGCAGTAACTAAAATACGAGCATGCAGCAGCAAAGGAACCAAGATGCACCACAACACGAACATTCAACTTGTAGGTAAGTGTCTAACCCTCTCCTCTGTTGCATCTGTGTAATTCAAAAGTATGCATAAGAAAATGAGATGGTTAGGGTTGAATGAGAAAAGGTTGCAAGTTAACTAGTCACCCTCATCTAGTTGACTGCACTCATTCGGAGATGCCACCACATGTGTGCCTAGTCAACTCACAGAAAATCTAAAGGTCAGGTAGTGGAGGATATACAAACTCCGATGCAATGATGGGTATTGATTGCGGTAAGGATTCATGAGGAGTCATGATGACAAGGCAGCGGGGACCAATGGTCCAAATATGGCAACGTACCCTTTTGCTAGCTCACCTCATTAGTAGAAATATCTCAAAGAAGACATAAGTAATCCTCCTCGAAACTCCTTCACCACCTTTTCTTCCATTTCATCCTCGTCTTCTTAGCTACAACAAGCTCTATACCACCTCCATAACCTAGAAACCATAATATTCTATCGTTTTCAACCATCCTTCTGCTATTGACATTCTACAGGAGCAGTAACGGGCTCTATAGGAGAACCTACAGCGAATTCTATAGCAGTGGCAGTAAGCAGTTTTTAAAGAGGAAACACAGGGTTTTTGCTCAAATTCTGATTCGAGGAGGTAAGTTCTATACAGACCCACCTTGAATATTAATATGTGCAAGAAATGATAAAATTTTAAGGAGGAATTAAGCCTTTAGAAGGAGAGGAATTCCATAAAACCATTTCTTCCTATTTTCTTAAAGAAACACAGTTTTTCTATGTTTCCTATTTTGTAAAAAACATTTGTCTCCATCTCTACTTGGGGTGTTCCAAAAGGTTTTAAGCAAAATGACAGGGGGATTCATGAGGAAGGAACCGACAAATTCAGTCAGGCTCCATGAACATCCCGAGGTGGTAGCCATTTTCACCAGAGCAAATTCATTTCCATTTTTCGAAAAATTTTGAGGGTTTGATGAAGAAGTGGCTCAAGAGTTTTCCCTTGCTTTAGTACCTCGCTCGAAGACCCATGCCATCGTTACTTTCAAAGGTCTCACCATGGAAATCACTCGAGAATTTATCAGTAGAGTTACCAGCCTTCCCCTTGGATTACCTTGGAGCAAAGATGAAAAGCCAATGGGACAAGTTGCCAAGAAAACCTTCTTCCAACCAAATGAACATCCAGTAGAAGACAAAAATGGAATTAGAAGAACAAGCATACCTTACCCTTGGGATGAGGTCAGTTACCAAATCATCAAGTATAATTCCTGTGAAGGGACATATAACATAGTTTATGGTTACCATTTTAGACTTCTCCATGAGTTGAGATATGGAATGGACACTCCCACAACCCAAAAACTCAGCATCTCCTATTTTCTCTTGCAGTCCCTTATAGACTCCAACATTAAGTTAAAGGCAAGAGATCCAGATTAGTTGGCTCACCATGGGTTAAAATACTAGTGGAAGAAGCCCTCCAAACCTTCACAGTCCCCGTAGCATGGGAAATCTTTAGAAATATGACAAGAGAAGATGATATATAGGCCCTCACATATGACCACAGTCCTTCTGAAAGTAAGGGGGAGGAGTAGAAAATGGAAGAAGGGGAAGAAATTGAGGAACATATAGAGGAGGAAGACACCAAATAGAGAAGGAGGAAACTAAACTAGAGAAGGAAGGAACCAAAACAAAGCAAGAGGAAGCAAAGCTAGCAGAGACAAAGAAGGCAAAAGGAGAGGAAAAAGGGGTAGAGAAGACATAATTGTCTCTTGAGATCCTAGAAAGGGAGGCAGAAACGGCTCTTGTTGTCCTCAGCACTTTAGTTGAACCAAAAAAAGAGAGGAAGAGGTAAACATCAATGTATTTTAGGACTCGGAAAAGCACAAGGATAAAAGTGGGAAAACCATAGCCATCATCAACAGTGCCTATTGTAACTGAAGATTCACCCACTGTCAAAGGGGAAGAATCTCCCTCTAAAACCCCCATCACATATGAAAGAGGAAGTCCCAGATCTTCCACCTAGAAGGAAAGAGTACAACTACAGGACTCAAAAATAGCTCTACAAGAGGCACAAACTGTTCTACAGGAGACCCTAACTAAGCTACAGGAGACTGAAAAACTTGAGAAAAGGGTTGAAGAACAGCCAAAGGGGAAGGAGGAAATCAAGAACCTGACCCCCAGCCTAGTCTTTTCTCTTACTACAATCTTCTTGAGGGGGGGAAATAATTCCATAGAAATTTTCAGTCCCACTTTTCTTTGAGCTGGAGAAAGAAAGGATAAGGAGCCATAGATGGATGCAAATCACCAAATCCAAGGGGGTAGAGGATATTGGCCACATGGATAACTAACTTAGATAGATGGGCATGGAATTAAGTGTTGTAAGACATATAGAGGCAATCAGAAGAACTCACTTGGAAATAGAAAATGAGTTGCTAAGAAGATAGCTGCAAGAAAAGGAAACACAATTGGCATGCATGGCCAGCTGGTCTATGGAGGCACTACAGTGCAGAACACCAAAAAAATCATATGGAGTATACCTCAAAGACCAATGGTTGCATTTTCGGATCAAGACTTTGGAACAGAGAGGCACCATGCCTTTCCAAGATTATAAACAGTTTATAGACCTATGTGACCAAAGTTTAGCAGAATACAAGGCAAAGATAGTAGAGTTATATTTGCATAACATGGCCCTCACCGATATGAACCTATGGGACCCCAATGCTAGGCTAGGGGACATGCAATTGATGGTCATGGCATCATGGATGAATCATGAGGAGAAAAGGACAATAGAAATCAAAAAGTTGATGGTAAAAGAGCAAAATGAACCCTTAATTATTAGATGTGAGCCATCAGACTCCATGGCTCTCATCAACACCCACCAATTGCTTGCAAATAATCCTCAAAGTGCCCCTAAGTATATCAATGATTAAGCTTAGGACATTGCACATTTTGAGGACATGGAAAGATTACTTGTGGAATACTGCATTCATGCTTGTATGAGGAGGTGGAACATTCTCCCACATAGTCTACAAGTTAGGGAGTATCACTCCCCAACAAGGATGAAAGAAGCATTAAGGAGAGTGCCACTGTACAAGCGCTCTATGTAGAGTTTGAAGGCCAATTGGATTGGCCTCAAATTGAGTCTCCCACTACTACTAGGCCTACTGAAAGGTAGATAAGAGGAAGAAGAACAAAAATAGTGGGAAGAAGTGGACAGAAAGGCAGGATTCCATGAAAAAGAAGAGGACCTCACATTAGAAGCATGGGATGTCAGGGAGGCCATCAGGGCCATCAAATATGAGGAGATGGACTAGTTGCTTAGAGGATGAGAAACACATTCAGTAGGGGGGTGATGATGAACCTCATAAATGGGTAATTATATGGGCTTATTTTGCCTCCTAACTTAGCTTAATCCACCATTATCCTTAGTTTATTGCATGTTTGTTAATATATTTATGCTAATAGAGTGAGTTGGGTTGGTCATTATGCCTTGAAGTCTAATGTGTGCTTGATGTAGATTTTTGCTCAATTTTGGAGACAAAGTCAAAGATTTAATGAATTTTTGGCAAAAAATATTTGAAGAAGACAAGGGAGAGGATTTAGAGGAGGCTGTCCCCCTCATTTATGACTCTCTACTTTTAATTCTCCTTCATAAAGCTTGGAGCACAAGCAGCCACATCAATGCACCAAAGAGGCAGCCAAGCAAGTGGAGGATAACTGTTGTCTCTCTCAAGTTTTGGGAGCCAAGCCTCCCTAATTTTAAGGGATCTATTGGGTGCTCAAGTTATATAAGTAGAAAGGCCTAGTGCCTCATTAGGTTGTTGGAAGTTAGTCAAATTTTTGAGTTTCTTTTGCAGCTTTGCCCTGCTCAACTTTGGGCTTACTTTTGTTGATAGTTTCATGTAATCTTATTATTATTTTGATAATGAAGATGAGATCTTGTTCGAGCTAGCACTAAGTTACCTCATAGGGCTGAAGCTCTTGGGGTTAGGGCCTAATCTAAGCAGCCAAGCACCTCTTGTTTTGTATTTATATGCTTTGCTTTAGTTTATTAATGAGTTGCTATTAGATAGACTTATTTCTTAGTTAAGAATAGGTTGCTTTGGGTGATTTAAAAGGTTGTTTCCATTTCAGTTTGTTGTAGCAGGTTGAAAAGTGATAGGAAAAAGATACAAAAATGCCACCAACAAAGCCTTGGCCTCCTTTCCTCCTTTTGGGACCATGAACTGAGGCCAAGACCCTCTTGCTGCCGCAAAAAACCATAGATTTGCCTTCGCCATAGGATTTCTAGTGTTGCAGCTTGTTAGAAGGTTAATGCTTTGCTGTATATTTATTTCATCATGCTCATTTTTGTATTTTCAATAAATTTCATTCCATGCTTTCTTTCCATATAGAATTGTTCAACATTTACTTTCCTAGATGAGAATTTAGACTAGCTTGATGAACAATTCTATTTTCTTTTAGTGTAGCTAGTTTCTTTGCTTGCTTAGTCTCAGTGTTTAATTTTTAGTTCTCTTGTAGTACATGTCTGCCCACAGTAAGTCAACCAATCAGCCATCACCATCTCTCTTTGATCCATGTTCCGCAGGTCATCCAAAGTCCCTCACAAATATGCCTTAATTTTCTGCACTTTTCTCATCAACTTTCCTCTCTTTCCTTGAACAAGTCCAACCATCTTTCTCTTCCCTAATCCTCCTTGATGAACCTTAGACACCTTAACACATCCTCCTAGCCATCAACTACCCTTTCCACCCATTTTCCCACCTTCAAAACCTCTAAAACAGCTCTTGGCATCCTCGTGGATACCTCCTGTAAACCTCCTATAGATCCCCTACAGCCTCCTGTAGATTTTCGTGTAGGTGCCTTTTTGAAGTTTGATTATAGGGAGAGCCTCCAGAAGGCCACCTGGGACCTCCTAGGACCCCTCCACACCTTCCTACACCTTTTAAAACTCCAAAGTCGCCCTCCATCACCACCTAACTGCTGCCACATTCACAAACAAATAAATTACATGCATGGCAATTTCACCTAAAAATACATAAAAATCCGAAAATATGTTTTTTTTTCTCATTTCCTTGTAGAAATAGCTGGATTAGATGATGTTTAATTCCTAAGTAGGTAATGGCATTAATTTTATTTTTTTGCATCTCTCTTTCCGCAAAAGTAGGATTAGTTGGTTAATTAGTGTTTGCTAGGTCTACTTCACATTTCAGTCTTCTTTCTCTTTCTGCAAGTAGAGTATCCGTGGTAGAGTAATATTTCCTTTCTTTCATCACATATAAAGCTTCTTCTGGAATTCATAGGAGTTTGCTTGATCTCCTAGTGTTCTTGCACCAACTGGCCAAGTGACAGCTCACCATAAGAACTAGTACTTGTGCATACAACATTGTCTCTTCCAGGTTTGTTACGAACTACTAGGTTGATAAAAGTAAAGTAGGAAGCCCAAGAGTTGCAGCATTATTGCTACAATACTGGTGCTCACCGGATACCAGGGAAATCGGTCCTTACAAATAGAAATCTAACTGTCCACCATCCTTTCCATTGTATCACTGGTTCATTCATTGTAGATACATGACATCTTTGAGTTCAGGCTAGATTGGTACTTGAGGCAATGGTTTAACGGCTAGGTGAGGTAATAATTATGAGTGAAGGATGTTTAGGATTATGGTGGAGAGGGGTAATTATGTCCAAGCAACAGTTAAAATATTTCCACATTCCTTCATAATTCAAAAAAGAACTTAGCATACATTAAAAAAGATCATGATTTCTAACTTAAAAACACCTTGTACTATAAGTAATTTTCTCCTAGTTAGTATGATAGCATAAGTACTTTGTCAGTTGAATGAAAGGACTTCATATAAATTTTCATGATAACCACTTTTCTATGTTGTATGCTATAAAAATAACTTGTACTACGCTACTGACGTGGTGCATCGTTGCACTAATCTGCTTGCACATCTTAAATTATACTATTCTCCTAGTACCTTTCTACTTACTTTATCATATAGGAAAACATGCTTGCACTAGTGCAAGCATAATATCTAAAACAGAGAATTTAAATAAAATGTAAGCTAGACTTTCACATGACTTCCTCAACTTATATTGAAAATTTGCTTCACCTTTTCTTGATGCTTCAAAGCATATCCTTTTGCTCTTTGTGTGCAAGATCCTGCAATAAATTCATGATGGAATAAATAAGTAGGAAAGGGAAATTTTCAAAATGGGAAGGAATTCTGTTAAAGGGATTCCAAGAATAGTACCACAAGAGGGAATAAATAGAAGTGGGATAGGGAAAAAAATTTAAAGGGTAAAGTGGGATTTCTTCAAAGCAGACAGGGTAAATTTAGAAAAATGTGGCAAAGTTAATCATTTTTGGATTGAAGAAGAAAACTGAGGGAATATTACGAAAATGGAATATGAAGAAAGACAAAAAAATTTCTAGAAGGTCTACCTACACTGGTACAAGAAAAAATAACTGCAACGAAAATTAAGCGTTACTTGAGTAAAAATATCCATGCTAATTACCCCAACTGTATAAAGGTTGGTTCTATTGAACCTGCTTCTACTTGGTGGTTGCTAGCATATCTAAAGATTAAGAAACATTTTCTTTTTATTAGAAATTTTTGATCTTCCTACCAGCAAGTTGGTTTTTAGGTTGATCCTTCTGCAATCATGTCAGCGAACTGATTTTCATAATTACAGGAAGATAATTTTTTATTTAATTTTTTTCTTTTTTTCTTTTTTATTTTTAATTTTAACAAGAAAGGGAATTAATGTTTTCAAAAGGTTGGTATTACCATTCACCACTACCATCCCAAATTGTTGTTGGACTTGTTGTGTAAAATATTTCCTGGTAGGTGGCTAAAAATATTTCTTTAACCTGTTTCCATTTACCAAGAATACTGAATTTTTTCCATCAATGGTTTTCACTTCTACTGCTCCATTCTCAAATACTCGGATCACTTCAAAAGGTCCCATCCAATGTGTATGGAATTTCCCTTTAAAGATTTTAAATCTAGAATCATAAAGGAGCACTCAATCACTTGGTTGGAACTGATTTTTTTGAATAGACTTGTCATGCGACCTTTTATGTTGTTGTTGAATTAGTATGTTTTATTGAACAACATCCTTACGAAATTCATCTAACTCATTTAATTGGAGAAGACACTATTGTTGTGCCTGAGAGAGATTTAGTCCTAACTGAATTGTAGTTCTCAAGTTTTGATCTGGAATTCAATTGGTAATAGAACCTGTTTTCCATATACTAGCTCATATGGTGTATATCCCATGCTATTTCTCCAAGTCGTTCTATATGCCCACAAACCCTCTAGTAATCGTTCATCCCAGTCCTTCAAATGCATATTTATTGTCTTTGTCAGAATGGACTTGATCACTTTGTTCGTGGATTCCACCTGGCCATTTTCTTGCGGGTGATACAATGTGGATTTCTTGTGTCGGATCTTATATTGCTCCATCACACCTTGTACCAAATTAGAAATAAACTGTGAACCATTGTCAGAAATAATTCCTCTAGGCACACCAAATCTAGTAAAGATTTCAGTAAAAAGAAAATCAACAACAACTTTTTCTGTAGCAAAAGAAACAACTTTAGCTTCTACCCATTTCATAACAAAATCTATACAAAGCAAGATATGCTTTTTACTTAATGATGTTGGATTTATTGGCCCTATAAAATCAATAGCCCATTTTTCAAATGGCTCAATCATAATTTGAGGGCATAAAGGCATTTTGTTGGTTTGATTAGGCTGGCCCATTCACTGACAGCTATCCTTAACATACTGTTTGGCATCCTTAAACAGGGAAGGCCAAAAGTAACCAACACGCAATACTTTATATGCAGTATGCTTATCAGCGAAGTGGCCTCCACAAGGTTCGTCATGAGAAGATTTCAATATGTCAAACACTTCGTCCTCTTTTACACATCTACGGATAATCAGATCTGGACAAGTGTAAAATAGATCTCCTTGAATCCAGGAGCACTTTTCTCAATAATACTCCTCTTTTCACGAGTGGACAAGTGGGGTGGTGTTTTCCCAGTAACGAAGTAATTAACAATGTCAGTAAACTACAGGGAATCTGTTGACATAGCAAAAAGTTGTTCATCTAGAAAATCATCATTAACAAGAGTTGCTTCATTAGGATTATCTAATCTAGAAAGAAAATCTGCTACAACATTAGATTTCCCTGGTCTATCAACAATAGTATTATTAAATTCCTGCAACAAAAGTAACCACCTAGTCACTCTACTGCTAGTTAATGGTTTATTCATCAAATATTTAATTGTAGAATCATCAGTATGTACAAATACTTCATATCCTGTAATATAGTGCCTGAACTTATTAATTGCAAAAATCACAGCTAAAAACTCTTTCTCTGTAACTGTATAATTTAATTCAGTGGAAGACAAATTCTTACTGATATAATAAATAGCATAGGATTTTTTATTTTCCTCTTGTCCTAAAGCTATGCCAATAGCCAAATCTAAAGCATCATAGGAAATATGAAAAGGTAGAGATTAGTTAGGACCTCTCAAAACTGGTGCATGTACTAACTTTTCCTTCAATATTTCAAAACACTGTTGGCAAGCCGTGGTTCAAGAAAATTCACTATCCTTAGCTAGAAGTCAGAAAAGAGGAGAAACTGTCTTAGAGAATTTTTCATTGAATCTTCTATAGTAACCAGCATGTCCTAAAAAACCTCTTACCTCCCTTTGAGTTTTGGGTGCAGGAAGATGCAGAATGATTTCGATCTTTGCTGGATCAAGCTGGATACCTTTAATAGAAATCAAATGGCCAAGTACCACTCCCGCTTTGCACATTAATCTACATTTCTTGTCACTCAAGGCGAGATGGGCTTCCTGAAAATGAAGAAGTATTTTTTCTAGATTTTTGAGAGATTCCTGAAAAGAATCACCAAACATAGAAAAGTCATCCATATAAATTTCTACAAATTCTAGATCAACAAAAATGGCTAGGATTGGCCTTTGAAAGGTAGCCGGGGCATTACATAAACCAAAGGGAAGCACTCTATAAGAAAATATAGCCCATGGACATGTAAAAGTAGTTTTATCATGATCTTCGGGTGCAATCTATATCTGGTTATAACCACTGAAGCCATCCAAAAAGGAAAAATATTTCTTTCCTGCAAGGGTATCAAGCACTTGATCAATGAAAGGGAGAGGGAAGTAATATTTGAGAGTGGCTTTATTTAATTCTCAATAATTACAAATATTCCATCTTCAATATTTCTTAGGTATGAGCATTAATGGAGAGACCCACTGACTGTCGGAAATAGGATAGATAAAACTAGCATCCAAGAGTTTCTATACTTCCTCTTTCACAATATCTCTTAGAGCTAGATTCATTCTCATTTGGGGTTGTCGAACAGGTCGGGCTCCTTCCTGAATATAGATATGATGTGTATAAGTTTTAGGAGGAATACCCTTCATATCTTCATAGCCTCGTGCAAAGGCACTAAGATGGTTTTGCAACAAATTCACAAGCTACTCTTGATGAGATAAGACCAAATCCGAACTAATATACAAGGATTTACCAGGGCTAATCTCAACAAGAGTAGTATCAAGCTAAGGATTACTCAAGGGGGTGGTCGAATGCAACGGTATAGAAGGATGAGAATCATGATTATCTTGAAACTCTAGGCTGAAAATCTGACTCAATAGCTCAAAATTAGGGATAATGTCTAGATTATTTAGGAAATCTTGAATCTCATCTTCTTGTGAAGACCAGACATACCAATGAATAAGGAGAATGGGTTGAGTCTCCACATCACTATGATCCAACCATAAAGTATGTCGAAGGTATTGAATGGATCTGGTGGGGGGGTATAAGGTAACTTTCTTCCTAGAATCTCCATGTGAAATATACATATCACGGAGCGACATCCAATATATGCATCAGCTATAGCAAGCCATGGTCAACCCAATAACAAGGGATGTCCTCCTACTGGGTTCTTTGGCTAAAGCACAATGAAATCAACATCATATTCTCAAGAATATAATGAGATGATCACATCGTCCAATACTCCTTCTAGCTTAATTTTAGATCTATCTGCTAATTCAAGCACAATGGGAGTAGGGCGGAGATGAGATAACCGAAGTTGGTCCATGGTTTGCTTAGTCACGAAAATAATGGCTGCTCCCAGGTCTATAAGAACATTAGAGACAAGGACATTACCAATCTAAATTGAGACAACAAGATTTACGGGATCAGTATATTTTTCCATAGACACACATCCCGTCATCAACTCTACTGCCCCACCAAAAAATTGAATGGTTTCAGGTTCGAATCTCTTCCTCCCGGGCTTCTTGAGACAGAGTTCCTTAATGATCTTAGTACAAATAGGGATCTGTTTGATGCCTTGGAGCAAAGGTATCTTAATGAAAATATTCTGAAGCTCTGATGCCAAGCTAGTCTCAAAAATAGGCTCACTTCTTTCCATTACTACCCTCTCTGGGAAGGGAGGTTGGTTTGAAGAAGATGGAAAGGATTCAGAGGGTAAGGGTTTCTTAGTGACAGCTTTTGGAGAATGATTAAGAGTTTCCTCTTCTTCTTTCTCTTCAATAATTGCTCTAGGTTGCTTTTGATTTTCTGATGTTACATTCCTTCTCGATCTTAATTGAATACCATGAACCCCAACTAGAATAGACTGGTACTCGAATAAAGGTGGGTTTGTTACATAGATCGTTTGCACTGCTTTATTATTGTTAGGATTGGGAATAGGCTGAGCAGGCAACTGAGGAGGTCGAACAGGTGGATGTAAATGTAACGGTGGAGTAGACTGACTTGGAGGTTGAGGCATTGAATAAGGTGTATGTGTAGATGGATATGACTGCATGGGTGGCTAGTAGGAATATGGAGAATGAGTTGGCCCTATCCAAATTTGTTGCCATGGTTGAGAAGGTTGTCCATGCTGATATTGGTTTTCATGTTTCCACTATTGATTAGTGCTAGGATAAGAATATGCATGTGAATTATAACCAAAATAATGTGGAGAAAATTCAGGAGCCATACCTACACCTACTTGAGTCCAATTTCTTTTTGCTCTCATAGCATAGAAGTATTTAGCTTCAGGCTGCCCCCTGTAAATACAGCTTTAAGTCCTAGTATAGAGGGGCATTTTTCTATGATATGGTCTTCTGCACAAATACCACACTTATTAGTTTCTTTCAAATTAAGAGGACACTCTTTAGGAGGATTCTTGTCTCTACATTTAGGACAAAAATACTTAATGACTCTTGTTCCTTCATGATTTTTTGTTGAAACTTTAAAGAGTCCAACTGTTTGGTAACAATATTCATTATATCAATTTTCATGTTTCCATTTTATTTTCTAGTCCAATAATCATAGCATCAGTAGATTCCATTTTTCTATTTCTATTTCGAGTTCCTCTACCAGATCTATACTGATTTCTTGAAAATTTCCTGCATAATTCACAAATTTGTTCAAAAGTTTGCTGAGAAATATCACCTTGCCCTAATAGATTTAAATTATTTCTAACATTATGAGTGAGTCATCTTAAGAACAAGGTTCTAATAGTACTGGAATCAAGCTTAGGTTTTGAACTTTGTAAAATATACAGAAATCTTTCTAGATAGTCTTCAAGACTTTCATCATCATCCTGTATGATTTAAAAAATCTCATCCTGCATGTCCCGAGTTTTGCAATATTCTTAATATTTAGACAAAAACACTCCATTCATCTGATCCCAAGAGGCTATAGTGTTTCCTTGTAACCCCATAAACCAGTGTAAATCTCAGTCTTTGAGAGTAACAAGAAATAATATTAGCTTCTGAGCATCAGTTGAATAATCATAAATTCTACACAAAATATCAAATTCGAATAGAAAAGAGTCAGGATCTTCATGAACTTTACCATGGAAATGAGGGAGAGTTGATGGTGGAATGTTCCTCATCTGTGCCACAGTATGAGGGTCCACAATTGGAAACACAAAAGTGGATTGTTCCCCACTTACCCAGTTTTCATCAGTCCTTTCCCCATGATCTTCACGGTCTTCCATTGTTTCCCTTTTTCTCCCAACAAACTGAACCACACCTGAGCTATTGTCACCAGAATCTAGGTGGACTGTTCCTGTGTGATGGGTTTGAATTTGATTGGGCTTCCTGCTCACAGAGGGAGACCCAATATGAGAATTGTTTTCAGAATTCTTTTGGCCCTTAGTGGGCTTTGAACCCCTACCTTTTTCAAGTGTTCATTTCAAAAAAGAAAGAAACATAATAAAACAATTTCTAATAAAAAAATGTTGTTAGAAATCAATCAATACTAGTAAAATTCCTTCAAAGAAGCTTTTCCAAAAAATCATTGCAAAAAATGAAGGAAAAATTACCTCTATTGTATAATCAAAATTTTTTTACCAAATCAAATCGCCTCCCCAGCAACAGTGCCGAAAAGTTGGGTGTAGGAATTACACTTAATCAAACTCCTCAACACTTAATTGTCAGCCCAAGGGATTCGTAAACTTAGAGACGAAGCACAGGCAACACCAGAGATGGTATGAATATTTCTAATGTCAATCTCTACTTTCTTTAAAGGAAAGATTGCAGAATCAAACTAAAGAGAGAAAAAGGCAACCTGAACCATCAAAATAATCAAAGACTGGAACAAGGAAGAATGCATTTGCAAAAGAGATTTAGAAATAAAGGGGAAATCAAAGTAGCTAACTATTTATTAACTACTGAGTGTGTGATTTATTTAGCAGAGACACTTTAGCAGTCTCAATAGATGTGCCCTTCAAACCTGCTTATGTAGAGATTTCCTTCTTGCACTAATCTATCTTGCAATAGTGTAGTCTGCTTGCACTAGTGCAGGAACAAAGATTTATGCAGAGGGTATAAATGGTGTCTTTACTAAAAGCTTTTTTCTTCGTGCAAGGGCTTGAACTTTCTCAAACTCAGATCGCATGGTAAGAAACTAGTTCTTGCACCAGATCAGAGCTTCTTACACTTAGCATTTAATTCTTGAAATAAGTGCTTAGCTACTGCAAGTGTTACTATACTATGAAATAAAATTGCCCACATAAAAATGAATGTTTCTGATTTTAACAGAGTGCAGAGATAGAGAAACAATCCATATAATTTATCCTGTCATGGAGTATTAATGAAAGCAAGAAAATTGCTGGAAGTAAACTGAAAAGACTTGTTGCATCACACCAACATGCACTAGTGTAGGATCATTTCACGTGCTTGGACCAGGTGAGGAAAACCAAATCAAACAAAACTACAGGAAATGAATAGCACACCAATGTGCATTGGTGCAGGTTTATTTCTCCTGCTTGGACCAAGCGGGGAAAACCAAATCAAACAAAATTGCATAAAAATGAATAGCACACCAACGTGCACTGGTGCAGGGCTATTTCTCCTACTTGGATCAAGCGAGAAAACCAATCTGAAATTAGGTGCAGTAAATGAATAGCACACCAACGTGCACTGGTGCAGGGTTATTTCTCCTGCTTGGACCAAGTGAGAAAACCAATCTAAAATTAGGTGCAGGAAAAGGAGATCTAAATACTTCATGCTACGGATCCACTTTCACTCAAACAGGAATACATATGATGTAAACTAAATCACACTTGGTAGTATAAACATAAATTACAAGAACAGAAAATAGGGTAAACGTGATGGGTTGACTAGGCCCTAGCCAACTAGCACATTTCCCTTTCAAATAGGAATGTTGCTCAATACTTTATCAATTCATTAGCTTTTAGACACAGAAATACGATTTATGCAACATAAGGTGGAGCTCCCTTTCTTATTAATTCATAGAGGCAAATAGATGCCTGAATACATAGTCTAGCCTAGATTCAGGCGATAACAAAAATACAAGCCTGTTACCACCTCCTTGGTTATATCTCTGTTCTATACAAACTCTATCAAAAACTGTCTCGTCCTATTTATATTCTTCATTATATAGATCCTTGGCCAAAGGATAAAAGGATCATTTAACCAATTACATACCCGATGTGCAGAATTTAGCTTTTGACCTTCAAAATTACACAATTTAACAAACTGGCTGTAACCAATCTCCAGTTGTTCGTTCTTCATAAATCTGATCTTAGTTACATTTGATCAACCTTGCTGTCATGGATGAAGCTCGACTGCCTTCAGGTCTATCCTGTTGTCATGGGTAAAGCGGTACAAAATAGGGCAATGATCAAGGAGGTCTGGATCTGCTGCAAAGATTCGTTGTGTTGACATGAGTGCGAGATACGATCCTGCACTAGGATCAACGGTCACGGTAAGAACTTGACTATCAAACAACATTGGAGATATCGATAAGTTAAAAGAGTGACTATAAGCAAGAAATCACATAATAAATAATTATTTAATGCTAAGTTAAGTTAAAAATATGAAATATAAAGTTCATGCAAAATATGTCATCGTTCTTGGACTAGTGCAAGCTGAGGGTGTATAACATAGGTAAAGCAACGGTAAATAGTTATGGTTTAGGAAGGGAAAATGGTCAAAAGGGAGAAAATTAGGGGGCTAACATAGATATGTACACTTATAGAGCACTTGAAGATGAGAAAGAGGATGACAAAAAGAAGATTCATTGGAAAAAAAATTGCCTACAGTCTAGAAGCTACAAATGGACATGATCGTTGGCCAAAAGCTTTTCAAAAGGACTAGGAAGAAGGAATAAAATGAGTACTTATTCAAATGGAAGGGAATCCTAGAAGAATATGTGACCTAGATGAATTCTATAGAGATCCAAAATCATGGTCAAGTTATGTAAGATATCATGGACAAGAGTCCATGAAAGCTTTTTGTTCCGAGGGATTCTGATGTAAGAGCATCCTTAACAAATTTCTTGATTTTTTTCATTGTTCTGTTTTTTTCCCTTGAGTGACACCCACATATATATTTCCCATGGAATCCAAGTTGTTATTCTTATGTGTCCATTTAAAGAAAATTATAATTAGTCAGTTATAAGGCTTATAGAAAATTCCCAATTGTATCGTCAAGAGAGGCAATGTTGGAAAGCAGCCTCCGCATTTTGTTATCATATATTTCCTCTCTTTTGAAATAAAACACGTAACATGTAGGCCTGTGGGGGGCGTGACATACACTAATATAATCAGTTTGAGAACATTAAATTAACTCTACATTTCTTTCTATGAATAGAATCAAAACCATTAGCTATCATTTTATTGTGTTTCCATCTATTTCTTTGTATCAATCGGCCATTTAAAATAATTTTTTCTAGTTTCTTTTTAACAAGCATAATAGTTGTTTAATACCTTTTAATATGGTTGTGTCTTGTGTATATAATTAGATTTTTCGTGGTCACAAAGTTTAGACATGGTTTCAATTTGTGTAACCAAGTGACTACTAGTTCAATTGATATTAGGTAGTTGCAAGTTCGATAAACTGTACACTGAAAGAATCAAATGAATGCAAGGATCAATGATATGGATATTTTTAACCCTTCTCTTCCATGAAACTATTCTCCTTGAATCATTATCATGTTCATATAGCTAAAAATAAGTCAAAACTCTCACTTTCCTTTCCAGTTCCCTTTACTTAGATGGTCCCTCAAATTCATATGTAAAGAAAGAAACAACTCAAACTTTAATGTCATCCATCCCCTCCAACAAAACAACTTCATTAGTAGTGGATCTAAGATCAACCTTTAAGGATGTGGTTTTAAAGGGGATATTGATGAAAAAAATCCATAATCTTCCTAAAGGTACATATTATAAATGAAGCATTGACCCCTTTTACAACACGAGTTGAAGAAGTAATAAATTAAGTAATTTTCTTCCAAGCGAATGCATTAGTATTTAGGTTTAATGACATTGGGCCAAAGGCAGGATATCTACACTCATGGTTATACAAGACTTTGGAAATAAAAAATATAGAATGAAAATATTATCCACCCATATGTAAAAGGATTCTAGCCCCTATGTTGGGAAAGCAATAATTTTCCATTAAGCCATGAATTTTTGAATTTATCAATGTTTCACATTCCCTCTACACTTCCCTTAATCTAGGTAAGAATGCATAACCTTCCACTACAATTTTTGTTTTTTTAATTCATTCAAATGAATAAAAACTAACCCAAGCAAAATTCACATTACTTTTACTAAAATAGGGAAGGCATATTTGAACTTATACCCAGAAATGTATAATCTCATGAACTAATTTAATATTTGGTTAGGTTGTAATTTTAAACTAAATTAGTAGTTATAAATAAATTAACCATTTATTTTTTATATTATATAATGTTTCTATAATATAATTAATTGATAAATTAGTTATAATATAAAATACTTGATAGTTTAATAATCAAGTGTATAAAATATAAAATACATTAAGTATGAAGAATTATTAAATATAATAATAATAATAATAATAATAAATTATTGAAAAATAAATTTAGATAAATAAAAATAGTTAATAAAATGTTCATGATGGTGATGATTAATGTTCATTAAGATTATATATGATCTCTCATACCTTAAGAAGGTAAGAGATTTCTTGGACTTCTTTAGAATTTTATTTATATGCTCGAAAAGAATTAAGAAAAGAACTCCAAGATCACCATATATTTGTTGAGTTAGAAGGTAAAAAATGTTGTATCATGACAAATATTTTAAAATTTAGATCTATTCTAAGTATAAGTTGGACAATCTAAGAGAAAGTTAGTTTCATCTTCAACCATCTCAATGTCAATAAAGTGGCATACCCTCACATCCAATTGTGTGTTATGAATTGATCAATGCTTAGTCTCACTATGGGGCTCGTGATAATTTGATCTTATATTAATAGTGTTTATTTTATTCTTTACACTAGTCATGAAAGATATATACTTTTGATTTTTCAGATTTGGGTTGATCAATTCCTTATAATATATTAGATTCCTTCCCCCCTTTAACTCTTTATCACCCCATAGTATCTCCTTAAATTTTGATGTAATAATATTTTAAATATTATCCTTATTCTACAAATTGATCTCCTCCTTTATGCCCTAATGGTTTAGCCAATAATAGTCATCCTTATGTTATCCTCACTTGAATCGAAGGTGGTTTTGAGTAGATTTAGAAGTGATTTTAGGAAACTTTTCGTCATCCATGTTATTAAACCATTTCATATACATAAGATACCTAGTCATAGCCATGCTTTCAATGGGGGAAAGACTTGCTTCAATGAGGAGGATCAGATAAGGTTTTTTTCCTTTAATCTTTAAAGTATACATTATAAACTACTTTTGGGTGTATTTTATCTTACTTTTCAACTCCCTAGATATATTTAATCCCCAAATATCACATCCATATAAAATAAAAGGTGTGAAAAAAATCTGAAAGAGGATTTATTCTAATCTCACAACCAAAGATCTAATTATCTACAATTTCTTTCAAGTCTACAATAAGAATTACATTCCCTATTTATCCTTCTTTCATTACTATAATTCCAGTTGAGCTTGGGATTGATATCAATTACAAGATATTCCTATGAAGGAACTTCCTCCAAGTTGTTGTTGTCATATATGAAAGTATCATATGTGATATTTATGGATTTAATTATCATGACTTTTATTTTGTAAGTATTAGCAATTACAGCCATCTTAGAATAGAAATATTGGAGGATTTTTACTCTCTTGAGAAGATCAAAATGACTTCTTTCCAAAAGAGAAATACCATCAACATAAAGAAGAAGAATGGTGACTATACTAGTGAGAGTGGGGCTAAACAAACCTACTTCTTCCATACACTCCGATAACTTATCAATGTATATGCCAAAATCGATAGGTGACAAGGAATACCCTTTCTTGACTCTTATATTGCAATTAATTTCTTCCAACCAAACCTCTATGGTCCTAAACCTAGAACTACATTTATCACACAACCTTGTCAAAAAGACTCTTAACTCAAGAGGAAGCTTTATCTCTTCCAACCCCTTCCAAAGGTTCATCCTAGGAACAATGTCACAATATTTTCTAAATTCATTCAAAAAAGAGATTGGTTTTATTATTGTGGCACTCCTCCAAAATGCTCCTAAAAGTAATAAGGCGGTCCATAGTTGAATGATATCTCCTAAACCTGACTTGGCCATTAGCTCTTCTATCATGGATTTCCATCTCTAAGATAATATTAATTTCCAAAATAATTCTTTACAAGTTGGATAAAATGGGTCTAATCATAATGATGCTATAACTAGAGGAAGTGTTGTTATCCCCATTTTAAAATATAGGTACACTGAGGATATGTGTCCAAGGCTTAGGCAATCAATGATTCACTTCTAAATTGATTATAGTTTGTATGTAAGGGATGCTAATAAGGCATCCTATTTAAAAAATTCAGCTTGGTAGCCTTCCATATCATTAGCCTTCCCAGTCGCGAGCCATTTAACCCTAAACATTATGTCTTTTAGAAGACATATTGTATACTTTATATGAACAATTGAAATTGTTTGCATGGTATTAGGGTATCGATAAATATGTTTAAGTTATGCAGTCTAATTCTTTAAGGGAGAAATATTATTTTCCTTAGTTTTATGAATTATCATTTTCCTTGAAAACTTCCTTCAGTATGATTTAGATATGTGCAATAGCTACTCATGCTATCTATCTATATAGTACATTTTCTTCCTTTTAATAAGGGATTTGCACATAATATCTTATTTATATTTAAGTATTAATTAGAACCATCCCTAATTGGTTTTCAATCCAATGTATAATCATTATGATACCAAGGGTTATTTATTGTATTCTTCTTTTACATGGCACTTCGATAGAGAACTAGTTAATGGACGTATGGAGGGGTGCAGTTAAATTATGATAATGGTATTTGATGTTGTTCTTATAAGTTAAGAGATATAAATCCCTATTTAAATCCTTTAAGAATATATCACCTTTACTTTTGTCAAAATGAAATTTCCTTTCATTCCCGACACTCTCTTCCATGGCGATTTTGTGCATGGGAAAGTTTAGAGTTAAAGTTAAATATCTTTCATGGTGAAATATATTAACAAACTGGGGGAATTGCAATGGGATCACCTCCGTCACAAATTGTTGCAAGCCTATTTATGGAAAATTTTAAAATAAATCCATTGGAATCCTTTCTTGAGAAACCTAAATTATGGCTAATAGTTTTTTATGATGTTTATGGTAATTGACTGTTGAAGAATGTAACTAGTTTTGGTCCTCATAATTGTAATTGTCAAAATAAATTTTATTATTAAAGAAAATGACTTATTAAAGCATGGGTTCATGCATGGGTCAATGTTTTCTAGGTAAAATCCTCCATTGAAGGCTTCTACGTTTTGCCTTGAGTCATTAGAGCCATTGTCACTTTTATTAGACCCTTATTGGGATTTTGTATCATGTAAAAAGAATTATTTTTTAGTCAAAAAGGTTATTTGTCACCTCCACACCAAGTTAGACATGTCCCCATGAAGTCCACCTACATTAGGGCAATTAGGCCCAACAAAAAGGCCATATATAGAAGGCAATTTGACCTATTTAGGTCATTAACTTAACAATTTCAATCTTCAAGGAAGAGAGACAAAAAAGAGAGTGAAATAGCTAGAGAAGGATGAAATTTGTTGGGAAGACCTAATTCAAGTTTCTAGGTTATCTATCTCTCACATGTGTAAATTTTTTAGGCAGTTGTTGGGGCTGAAATTTTGTATCTACTACAGGTCCACTTTTCTATTGCTATGGGTTGAAGTTCTGTTGTTGGGAAGCCAAAATTCTAGATTAAAACTAGTGTTGGGGAACTATTACTTGGATACTTTGACAAGGATAATATATTAAAGGGAATGGTTTACTCGGTGGTTGGAGGAGGTATTTTTCTAGGTCTAAGAAGTCTAGAAGTGGCTCATCTTCATTTGAGTCTACTGAATGAACACTTTGACTAGGTTTTCCCCTTATAGGGGTTTTCCCTGTCTGAGCGCCTACATCTTGTGATCTTCATATACATATGATTTGGTAATTTATTGATGAAATATAAATTAATAAAGAAGTGAAATAATCCAACATAATTCATAAGCAATAATCAAGAAAGAGGAATCAAACTCTAATTCCTATAAGCATTGATTTCTTAACATGGTATCAGAGCTAAGGTGAAGAATAAGGAAAAAAAAAGACTAAATATCTATTGAAGAAAAATGGGATCAAACAAAGGCCATTAAGGAAAAGGAATATATAAGAATAAGATCCTATTGTCTATCAGAACTACATAAGCTTTAATTAAGGGATAAAACAAGCTAGAAGTAGTCTCAAACTATAGGGCATGGTAAAACATAATAGTTCTTATGCTCGAAAATAAAAAAGTGTTGAATCTTGTTTAATGAAAAGTCATGAAGATTATTGTTGAATCAAAAAAGGAGTAATTGTGGAAGGAGTAAAGGAAAACCTAATTCCATACATATCCAACATAGATTTTGCTCAAGAAATGTATGAGGCTCTCTCCAAACTACTCACTATCAATAATATTTGTCAGATAACCACTAAATAACAAGCCTTAGGAATGAATTAAGAACTATTAAGATGACTAAAGATGATAATGTATCATCCTACTTTATATGGATATATAGAATCAAATATGAACTCCAAGAAATAGATGAAGTTGTACAAAAAAAAGCTTGTAATTACTTCTCTTGTAAGATTACCAAAATCTTGGAGTGTTTTTGCATCAGGAAATAATATTTGGAAAGATAATCCAACATTTAAACAAATGTGGAATGCATGCAGTCAAGAAGAAACATGAATATAAATACTGAACAAAAATAAGGAATATGAAGAAGAAAATGCCTCTGATGCCTATTCTGGTCATCACAAGAGAAAGGGAACCTTCCAGAAGTTCAAAGGACCGAAGACAAAAGTTGACCTATCCAAAATTGAATGTTACAACTGTCATAAGATGGGTCATTACAAGAATCAATGTCATAAGAATGCAAGGAATAAGAAGAGATATATGGAACAAGAAAATATTATTGATGAAGCTCCACCTGTGAAGAACAAGACTAAGGAATTAGAAGTCAATGACTTATACTTCTAAGTCATCTCCTACATATCCTTCTTAATCTTGTATAGTTTTCCTTTATGTTTTAATTTCTAGAGTTTGTAGGTCTAACATGTCTTGTTATAACATTTTGAATTATTTTGATAAAGTTGTAGGTATCCCTCAAGATTGGATTAAGAGGGACCCTCCACCATTTTTACCAAAAATTTAAGTATTTTGTTCTTTGTGTCATCTTTACATGTCTAGATTCCTCCTCACATCAAGATTTTATTTGTATTGTATGCTAATAACCTTTTCCTTTATATTTGCCTTGGTTAGAAAATCGTGTTGAATGTTCAAAGGTTATGGACGCGACTTCAAAGGATAAACTTGAAGCATAGAAGAAATTCTATTGTAAAGGAAGCCTTTCAACAATTTATGTCCTACAAGATATTTTAAAGAAAAATTCAAGGTATTTCTTAAACTACAAGTTGTGTTATTAAGTTCTCTTCATAGAAAAGGTATGTTCATTCTCTTTTGAAATTTTATTTACATTACTAACATTGCTATGTATATGGTGTTGAATCTTAAAAATTATTGTTTGGAGTGATTAATCATTAGATTAAGTATACCCTCATTATTTTATAGTTTGATCATTCTTGTGAAACCCTAACCTTTAGGGTTCACTGCAAAACCCTATCCCTCTAGCATTGAGGGTGTGTCAATGTTAATAATGAAACCCTATTCTTCTTAGGGTTTATCTAGAACATATGTTAAAAATCCTATTCTTTTGAACTTTCATTAGGGGAGTTTTGAGGTCTAAAATGGGAATCCTACGGAAATTATAAAATAATAGTGGAATTCATAAAATAAGATTAGATATCATCATCAAATATTAGAAGGAAAAAATAAAACTATTTTTTCAACTTGTATTTTCAACTTATCTCTATATGGGTTTACTCAAATTTCAAGTAGAAACACTCTTTGGATGAAAAATTTGATTCCTCATCCAAGGTGTACCCATGTTGCATATTTTCAATGGACTTTGCTACATGAAAAATGAGAAATACATGAAGAAATGTCATTGCAATCACATTTTTTCATGTATTTCTCATTTTTCATGTAGCAGGGTCCATCAAAATTATGCAACATGGGCACTCATTGGAAGGGTAATTAAATTCACATCCAATGAGTACTCCTGCTTGAAATTTGAGTAAAACCTCTTGGAGATAAGTTTAAAATATGATTTGAAAAAACAATTTTATTATTTTTTAATATTTTTACATTTTTACTCCAAGAATCGTAAATCATCCCCCATAGTTAACATCGTCATCTTAAATCCTATTGGATTTTATAAAGTTTATTGTGGTTGTACATTTTTCTTAGGAGACTGATTTTAGGCCTCAAATTCCCCTAATGAGTGTTTTGGTATCGTTATGGTAAAACCATAGTCCTTTAGGGGTTGCTGTTAATGTCTAGGCTATATAATGAAACCCTATATTTTTTATTGTTTGGTGATTTAGGGTTCATGAAAAAAACCTTTATAGTAAGATCCTAGGAATGAAATCCTAGGTGAATTCTTGATCAAAATTGTCATATATGTGACTTTGATGTACTAATGTTTGTACCAAAGCTCTAGTAGAGATTGATATTCTAGGATATGATGATATTGTTTTCATGTAATTTTAAAAGTATATTGTTGAAACCTTAGATGCATAGTAGGATTTTATTTGATTGAATCATTGATATCTAAGGTTTTGCATCTCAAGGTGGAGTTTAGGGTTTGTGATCAAGATGATGAAGACGCTCTTGATAATCATGATGAAGGAAGTCATATGACTGATGATGATCAAGATGACCCTGATGTCATAAGAATGAATGAAGTCATAAAAGGTTCTTCAATGTTATAGAAGAAGAAAGTGGTTGATATCCCTAAGTTAAAAGGGAACCTAGATAGAAGATAGGGTTTATCTCCCCAATTGAGAGGGAGGTCATATTATGATAGTGAATACCTTGAAGTAAACAAAAGTATAATGGATGAATGTTCATGTTTCATAAAGTTGGAAAGAAAACACTTGAGAATATCTATAGATTTATTTGGTGTTGTTTAAGAAATGAAAGAAGAAGAAAGATTTCAGAAAATTGTAACTTGATGATCAAAGTAGCATCAAAATGATTGAGGACCTTAAAGGTTTATGTTTACTTATATTTGAAAGTTTATTGTTGATTCGGGTTTTTGTTTGTACAGATAAATATCTCCATAAATAGTTTGAACACTTTAGAAGCATGCTTGGACAAATGGATATATCTGATTTAGTTGATAGGGAGAGATGAAGCATCTTATGGAAATATGATTGGGAGGACATCTGGACAACCTATGTGTTGGTGTCTACATCCTAAAGAGGGAGGGTGGAATTAGTCATGGAGCTTCAAACTTGTGTACACACCTAGATCCATGGAATGGCGATAGAGCTTAAAAGCCAGATGGTACCTAGAATGGCTAAAGCTTGAGTCCCCTTAGTCCCACCCAGATAGAATACCCTGGTCAGGTTTCTAGTCTACAACACTCAGTGTGCTAGAACTCTTCGCAACCCATTTCATTTTCAAATATTCCATGTACTGTTATATGTACATCATTATGAATACCTCCTTAGTTAAGAGGGAGTGTTGAAGAATGCAACTATTTTCGGTTGTTAGAGTCACTAGAGTCATTAGAGTCATTAGAGTCATTGCCATTTTTATTGGACCCTTCTTGGTATTTTGTATCATGTAAAAAGAATTATTTTTGAGTTAAAAATGTTACTTGTCACCTCCACACTGAGTCGGCTCCATCCCCATGTAGTCGTCTTACATTAGGGCTCTTTGACCTAGTATAAATTCTATATAGAGAGAGGCAATTCAACCTATTTGGATCATTCACTTAACAAGTTTTATCTTCAAGGAAGAGAGGTGGAAAAGAGAGTGAACTAACTAGAGAATGATGAAATTTGCCGGGAAGACCTAATTCAAGTTTCTGGGATATCTATATCTCACACGTGTGATGTTTTTGGGCAGTTGTTAGGGATGACATTTTTTATCTATTGCAAGTCCGAAATCCTATTGTTTGGGGTCGAAGTTCCGTTGTTGGGAGGCCAAAATTATGTATCAAAGCTGCTAATAGGGAGGTTTTACTTGGAGACTTTGACATGGATCATCTATTGAAGGGAATGGTTGACTTGGTGGTTGGAGGAGGTATTTATCTAGGTCTAAGAAGCCTAGAAGTGTCTCATCTTGATTTGAATCTTCTAAAGGAAGAGTTTGATTGGGTTTTCCCCTTATAGGGGTTTTACCTAAATGATTGCCTACATATTTGTGTCTCTTGTTCTCATGATCTTCATATACATATAATCTAGTAATTGCTTCATGAATGATAAAATAATAAATAAGTCAAATAATATAACATAATTCACAAGTAATTATCAATAAATAGGAATCAAACCCTAATTCCTATAAGCATTGATCTCTCAACATTGACCATATGGGGAAGGTAGATTAAAGGATTTCATGAGCCATCTCAAATTCTAATAATAATGGATAAAATTCACCATTGAAAAGGATGAGAACATGCACCTCCCCTTCTTGTATATAGTTACCATAGAAAAAAAGATGGATCACTAGTGTTATATGGAATTTATACCTACAAATAAGTATATCTTCCCTAACTGGGTAGTTACACTTAGAACAACTGTAGTAAAGATGTTTAACCTTTTCCTACAATAAACAGGTAAGATAAAGGAGCCTACTTGTGATCCTTCACTTCCTTTGATCTCCTTTGAGTTTCTCCCGTCGCTCATGGTCAAACTAAATTTGCTCCATTGGTACTTGCCAACATAAATAGAAGACGATAATAATCAAAGCATATGATCTATTTATTGTAAAGAAATGGAATAAAAAACATTAAAACATACATTCATCATAGATGTAGACAAAAGTATTGGGAAAGGGACAAACAACTTTATTGATTGATAGAAGGAGAAGTTACACCCAATGTGGTTCGATCTCATGTCACTCATCCAACTTAGTCCAAACCTTGATCACACCAATAGCAACATCAATCCAGTAGCATAACATTACTTGACAATGATTTCAAGTCTCTAAACCAACAATATTTTTCTATAATATCCAAGGTCCTTGGCTCTATGATGGGAGGCCAATTTATAGATGAATGCAAGTGGTTTTGTCATTAATATGGCATTGAATGGCTTTGCATAATTGGATGATTAGTTTCCATGTTCAAAGGGATGAGAGGATATAGGATTAGATGATCCAAGGATATCCTAAGTCGAGCTCATCTTGATAGGATAGGAGCTGGGTTCATTCTAGAATGCTCTAGAATCAAGGAATATTCCCAGAATCCTATGCCAATTTCACTCATCCTCACCCAGCACAGGGTTAAGTGGGCCTAAGTGCTATGCAAAGCAGGTCTGAATGGGCCTATCTACTATGCAAAGCAGTTTCCCTTGACCAAAGGTGCATTGGTGTCCCAAGGACGCATTTTAGCAGGGTTTCAAACTAGGAAAATTTTATGGATGAAAGCAGTCAATGAAGTGGCATGTCTAGGGCCTGTAGAAATTGAATTAGGGTTTGATAGACCCTGTTTACAGTAATCTGATCGTCGGGAGTGAAGTGACCAAATATACCACTAAATCATAAAGTCAACAATGATAATGTTGAGTGATATGCTTTATGATGTGATGAAGAGGATCTAAGGCAGACGGTGACCTGCATTACTTACAATACATAATATCATGATAGTTTTGAATTTTTCATGAATTGCTAATGGAAGGAATACCCATACTCAACATATAAACTTTTCATTACATGTACATAAATCAGATAGTCATCTACAAATATAGATCCATGACTATCTTTGTAAAGCCATTGTAGATATGATTTAGTAATCTCCTGAAATCATAGCCCGGATGGATGAAACGAGATCTGGGGTCTTCTATCTCATCCAACCATTTTCTCAAGTACGATTCTAACCATGTGAAAATGCGATATGAAGTCGAACATCAAAAGACATTGTCTGATTACCACCCAATGATGTAAGTTGTTAACAGACATGAGATAAATGTCCAACAATGATAATGATTCTCAAGATACTACAGTACAATCTGAATGGTGTGAATAGATGTTTTGATGTTGAACACCATAAAAAGTCTTTTGGTCAAAGGATTGTGATGTAAACTTATCGCTGGAAGAGAGAAACATGCCATTGATGGAGTATGCAAGCCTCAAGGTACTCGAAAGGTGTTTTCTAAGTCAACTTCCTTGATAATGTGTTGATGTCGACAAGATGTGACTTATCGTAGGAGGGCCTTGATGTATCCCCCATCAAAGACAGGAAACAAGTGTAACGATTTTGATGACACAATGTTTAGGAATGGCAGTCATGAAAATTAAGGTTTATGAATATTGCAAAGGATGAAGTTTATTGAGCGACTTCTCTTGAACATGTTGGCGACACTGAATGAATTGGTAGCATTGACCCAAAACCAAAGTGATGGATGGTGTGATAGACCATAGGTATTATAAAGATCAAGTAGATAACCCAACCCAAATATTTATAGAAATGAAGTGAAAGTGTCATGTTCAAGAGTGACTTGCTACCATAAAGTGGTTTATCCATTTTCCCATTTTCCCCAACCATTGCTGACCAATACCTCTTTATTTTTTAACAATATTTGAGGAGGATAACATATGCTTGAAGTATAATTCTACCCTTTGGGTGAATCCATCACTATGTGATGTTTTAACGAGTATAGCAAAGGTGAAACTTGGTCTTGTCATGATAGAAACGTTTATCGCTATTTGATGTTTTAACGAGTTTAAAGACAATGAGAACTTGATTCTTTTCATGTTTAGAGAGTTTGAAAAGGGACAAAAAGAAAACTCCACAAGTTCTTTTTCATAAATTTGTCCCGAAAAATTGTAAAATAATACAAGAGAGAACCTATTAACCATGTTCGATCAATGTATTCCTTTTTCGTAAGTAATCTATCTCAGTTCGGAAAAAGGTTAAACTTATACTGAGTAGATGTCGTTTCCAATCCGTTTACGAGCTAAAAAGGAAAAGCACACAACAATCTTTTCATATTTTGAGAGTCTGAAAAGAGTTGAAAGAGGACTCTAGGGGGGTTCCTTTTTCGATGTTTAACATAGCTCGAAAAAGAGCTAAATTTATGCTGTGTGGTCAAAAGTATATTTTACGATCATGCACATCAAATTCACTATGTGAGATGTAAACCTGCTCAAAGAACCACCAAATGGATTAAACATACCTGTTTCATTGGTAAAAATAGGTAAAAAATATTTTTTATTAATTTAATGAACATGAAATAACCATAAATAAAGAATTTACCAAGTCATTTTAAAATTTGACATTTACCATTCAGTTTTGTGCTCTGAACCAGTTTTTGCCTCAAACTTGAATAGTTGATTGTGGGAGATTCTGTGGAACATTATTCGTGCTTTCAGGACCAGGTAGGAGATCTACATCTTCTATTTCATTTAAGGTCATTCTTTTTCAATTTCAGGCAAAAGTTTTAGGGTTTTGGGGTTCCTAGGGTAAATATACAATGCCATGGGATCAACATACCCTTATGCATTGAAAACTGTGTTGCAAAGAAGTCGAGAAAAAGGGAAACTGCTCTGCAACACACTGTCTATAGACGAGGGGTGCATTGGGTGGAGTTTAGAATTTTGATTCAACTGGTGTGAGGTAGTACTCTCTTTGATGAAAGAACGGATGAATAAAGTAAAAAGCGATAAGACGAAAAATTTCGGCTATGGATTGGTCTTGATCTCTTTTACTTTGGAGAGAATTATATTGATGCAACCTTGACATGTGACACTGAGTTTAGCCGGTCCTAGAGATCCACGGATGCAGAGATGGGTAGAGTTGATGTCTAGACATGCTCATCAGCCATCAATCTCATTTTCTACCACATTATTTAGTTGTCTCCATTGACAACATATTGTCATTGAAGAGCATCCATATGGAGGGATGGATTTTCGTGGAGATCTAGATTTGATATTACCAGCGGGTGCTCAATGGGGTGCTATAGGTAAATTGTTTTGACCACGTATTTTTTATTTTTTGAGTTTTTACATGTTTTTGTGTTTTTTGATGTTTCCAAGACTAAACTAAAAATGTTCTCATGTATATAAATGTTGGCACTGTTCGACCAATGGGTCATCAAGAGGAGGTGGGTGAACCAATGGAGGGAAATGTCAAAAGAGAAGTTCTCCAAGATTTAGATCTGATCGCGACACTGACGGAGTTGTAGGATCATATAGAGGGGTTAACCCTCAACATACCCAATGATTAGATCGAGTTATCGATGAGACTACAATGCCATACTATTCATGTACCTAGATGTTGGATGAGGCTATTGCACATGATAGCTCAAGAAGTGACCTGTTGTCATGAGCATCATAGATCTACTTAGGATGATTTATTGTATGCATTTTGAGGTTTTGAGGTCAGATGACCAATATGTCTTGGACACAATTTTTTGTAAAAAATTTGAACATCTATCTATTTTACTTTTAGTGTTCTTGTATGGTTATGTGTAATCCTATTCAACTAATGATGTGAATAGAAAATTTACTCTTTACATATGTCGTAAATGTCTGTTTAACACGTAATTCGCTAAAGAATCAGTCAATGTGTTAAAGTTCCTGGAAATGTGTTGATATTGAATGTAATCACATTGTATTTCCAACAGACGAACTCTAAGGAATATACAATGAATAGTTGTATTTCGGATGGTATAAACGTTCGTAAGTTGCAGTATGACAAGTTGTGAGTCTAGCCTAATAACGATTCGGTGAATGCCAAGTGAAATGGCATCAGAGAGGAGTTTTATCAATGCATTATACTCAGCGATATTGTTCATAGAATGACCAATACAAATCCCTTGAAAACTCACTAACTTGCAACTTGGAGCAAATATGTCTCATGCTGCAGAGGATAGTTTCTACGTACTATGATTAGCGCCATTGGCATAACCAGCAAGTGGTTCCAAACATTTTGACATCTGCAACAAATGCAAAGCGGATTACTAACCACATAAAAACTCGAAAATTCACAATGTGACACACACACATAATCAAACCATATATACAATGTTTTTACTATGCACAATCAAGCGTAGTAACGTTTAAGATACATCCCATTTCAAGGATGCGATAATGGAATTTCATCATAATCAACTAACTCGTATGTGCCTTTTTCAAGAACACGCTTGACAATGTAGGGGCCCATCCATAGTGGTTCAAATTTTCCTGCTCCTAATTTATTAGATTCCTAAACATAAATCAAGACTAGGTCCCTTTCTAAGAATATGCGAGGCTTGACAAGTGGTCATATTGCACCTTAATTGGTTTCTTATGTGCTTTGTTGGCCAATGCGGCTTCATGATGTGTTTCATCTAGATGGATGAGTTCTAAGAAACGTGCTTCCTCATCAGAAGTGTCAAGTAACAAGTCAATTGCGATTTTTAGTGATGAAATCTCACATTCTATTGGCAAGATTGCCTCAAGACAATACACCAATTGGAAAGGTGTGAATCTAGCTGTGTTTCTTACTGAGGTTCGATAAGCCCACAAAGCGGAGTACAAGATCAAATGCCAGTTTTGTTTGTGAACTCCTAACATTTGTTGAAGCATTTGCTTAAGGAATTTGTTGATGGCTTTAACTTGCCCATTAGCCTGTGGATAATAAGGAGTAGAACTATCATGTGAGAGTCCTAACTTGGCAGTTAATTCAGTCATGATGTGATTGCAAAAACACAAACCATGATTTGTAACTATAGCTTGTGGTACACCAAACTGTGTATTTGTCTCACCACTGTTGTTTAATGCAAGCATTTCCTTGGCCAATTTCATAAACTAGTCAATGAAAATAATAATATACCCATGCCCCCCCCTCCAAGTGAGGGTTACATGTCATGAAATCAATGCCCCATTTTGCAAATGGTCTAACAATGATGACATGATGCATCGTGTAGGTGGTAATCAAGCTTTAGGGTTAAAAATCTGGCATGCATGACAACTTCTGACACTAGTAATGCAATCGTTAAATATGTTAGGCCAGAAGTAACCATCACGAAGAATTTTCTGTGTGGTAGCATAAACAGATAAATGTCCACCACAAGCACCAAAATGGTAATCATTTAGAACTTTCTTAGCCTCCTCATGTGTGAGGCACCTATGAATAATCATATCAATACTGCGGTGTTAAAGTGTGTAATGATCATATAATATTTGGCTTGATATCGAATACGTCATTGTTGCAAGCAAGAGGTATCGGACTGGAAAGTTTGGGTTTGGAGATAGATCAGTATATCTTCATACCAAGGATCAGATGATGAGATTAGAAGCATAGACTTATTCGGAATTGATGGTTCCATTTTTGAGTCAATGGCAGTAGAGGGAAGGTCGCAAAGAAGCTCAACAAAAAATAGAGATTTCTTTGACTTGGATTTGATGGATTCAAATCAAACTCCTACAAAATGACGATCCATTTTTAATATTTTCCCTCCAGCAATTGGCATGACAATATTTATGTCATAGGGTTGCAATCCGAAATGACAATTAAATTTCAGAGTAGGATATAATGGCAAAATGTCTATACAGCTGGAATGTAAGTCAAAGCTAGTTTCTCCACGTAAGAATACTTAACTTTTGTATCATTGAGATTATGAATCAAATAATACATCGGATGTTCAATCTAATCTTCTTCTTGGACTAAAACCATAAAAATGGTTGTATCTGTAGCGACGAGATACAAGAAATAGTAGTTTTGATAATTAGGGGAATACAGTAATGATGCTTGGATCAGGGTATCTTTGACAGCATCAAAGGAAGCTTGTGCAACCTGGTCCCAATGGAAGGGAATTCCCTTTTTCAAAAGACGAGTAAATCCTTTAGCCATTTCGACATAGTTGGGAACAAATATCTATAGAAAGTTAGCCTTCCCTTGGAGTCTCTGTAACTGAACTAAATTGGTAGGTGGAGGCAGTCAACAATTGCCTTAACCTTCAAGGGGTCGAGCCGAATTCCTTCTTTTGACACTACGAAACCAAGAAAACGACTAGAACCAACACAAAACACACATTTACGTGGATTGAGTCGAATTTCATAGTGTCGACACCATAAAAAGATCGCTCTTAAATGTTATAGGTGATCAGTCTATTTCCGTGAATGAGTAGGTAAGTCATATAGATAGGGTTGAACGATGTGCTTGATGTCATGGAAGCCATAATTCATTGCCCTCGGAAAAGATGCCCCAACATTCTTCAAACCAAAAGGGAGTTTCCTATATGAAAATGTGCCCCACGGACAAATAAAGGAAATTTTAGATTGGTCTTCTAGGTGGATATTGATATAATTATAGCTAGAAAATCCATCCATAAATGAGAATATTTCACATCTGGCACATTCATCAATTATATGGTCAATAAAGGAAATGGGATAGTTATTGTTTGGACAAGCATGATTAACATCCCTATAATTAACACACACTCATATCGTTTCTTGTTTCTTCATGATAGGAACAAGATTAGAAACCCAATCGGTAAGAGGAATGGGGTATATGAAACTAACATATAAAAGTTTTTCAACTTCTGCTTTTATGGGAGTAGCCTTCTTCTAATGAACAAGATGGAGGCACTGTCATAATTGTTTGACATCAGGATACATTTTAATCTCATGTTCAACTATACTAGAATCAATACTTGGCATTTCCTCATGTGACCAAGCAGATATATCGCAGAATTCACGAAAAAGAGCACAGTAAGTTTCAAGTTCCAATGGAGAACAAGATTTTCCAACATGGATGTTTTCTAAAATTCTAGGTTTGGTTTAAATATCGATAGAAATGGTTTCTTCGATATTTGATAAGTCTTGTTTAGAATCAACATTGTCTATAAATGTAGAATTTGAAGAAAATCAACGATTGAAGGGCTATTTAGTTCATTTGGAATATCTTCTATGTGATATGGAATATGGGAACAATGATGATAATCTACCCATGGCTCTTCTTTTGTCATCTTTGATTGGATGCCTCTTTCATAAGTAGAAAATGTACGTGAGAAAGGATCAGAGGAAATACCACATTCTAACAAATGATCAACCCATACAATTGGTGATGATGGATTTGGATTTGTTGCACAAGCCAAAAAGATTTATTGTTATGCGAGCTCAATTGGGCTTAGTGGCATGGTTTCATTACGCATATCAACTTCAAAATTATTGGAAATATTCCCTAAGTCAGATGAAGTGGAAGATATCATGTTACAAGTCTCAATTTTTGCAACTTCCGCCATTTTTTATGGTGACAGTAGTGAGAAGGTGCCATTAGGGAAGAATCTTTGAAGATACCTACTCCAATGTTCTGAAGAGATAGCAAAGGTCCGTGAACTAACAGTTAACTTTCATTTTCCTATGAACTAGAGGCGAATAAAGTGAGTTCATCAATTACTATGATTCTACCTTTATGAGGGAAAGTGATCATATGAAAGTATGTTGAAACAACAACAACCATAGCATAAACCCACGGTCTTCCTAGTAAAATATTGTAGTCAAGGGGTCCCTCAATGAACTCAACTTCAATAGTTATAGTTTTTCCCCCTAGTTCTATCTATAGGTTACTTAAAATTCCACAATGTGTATAAGTGTGACCATCAAAATTTTTTAATGTCATAGTTGATCGTGAAAAAGGTAGTGAGCCAAGTGTTTTCTAGCAATTCATTGACATGATACAAGTAGATGCACCTTCGTCAACAATGGCTCACTGGATGAAGTGATTCAAAGAATTTACTTGGACCAAGAATGCTAACTGTGCTGGTAATTGTGGCGTATAACTTGCATGGTTAAAAACTACGATATTGGAATCCGTTGGATCAATTCCACCAATTGCGGAAAATAAAGAATGCTTTTGGGAGGGACAATTTTGAAGCACCTCAAGTGTCGACATAGCAAAAGGTGACTAAGCCAAATATTATACTATGTTATAATTTTGTGTTGCTCGAGCTCGAGGGTTGAATGTAGATTTATGGACAACTCCCTTAGAAGATTTTATTGTTAACTCTGGTGCATTGGGTGGTGGAATGGAGTCAAAAAAAGACGAAGTCGAAGTATTGGGTTGATCTATAGCCTAGTTTTTCAACGATGATGGTGGATTACCGTAATATTTACTTCGTGTAGTCACCAAAACATCAGTCTTAGGCTTAGTGGCAGATAGCATAAGCACTTGTGAAGTGGATGCATGATCTTTAGTGACCAAATGAGTCTCTGGGTTTGAAAAAGGGTCTGTCAACATAACGGATGTACTAGAAGTCTTAGGAATTTTTTAGCCTTCAGAGGGGTGAGGATAGTCTCATGTAAAGTGCTCCTCATTACAAATTAAACATAGGTAACAAGTTTTCCTAGCCGGAGAAGAGGAATCAAATGATTTCTCTTGAGGGGGAGAATTTTATTTCTTTTTGGTTTTCCCCTTTTTCTTGCTTCCAGGTTTCTTTTCATTTTTACCTTTGTCAGATGACACGACATTTATTTCGGAAGCAAGTATATTATCAGGTGTATTAGAGGTTTGATTTGAAATAAGAAGTGTTGGACTAGATGGTCTACTTGTTGTTTGAGTGTTGAAGAACCCATCACACCGTCACCACATGAGAGTCCTTACAGGATGGAGGTGTTGGAACAGTAAAAGTTGGTCTAGGTGCATTTCGAATCTTGTCATAGAGCATGCCAGACTAGGTGTAAATGAAGTCTAAGTATTGGCACGAGCAATTACTTGTTCTTCAGTAACAAATCCTCCTTTAGACACATCCTTGGTAATAGATAGCAACAAGGATTTAATAAACCACTTATCTAAAAGTTGATCAGTAACAAAAGTTATGACCATTTGACGATGACAACGCAACTCATGAATATGATCAAAAATGTGAGTAACAGTGGTGTTTTTAAATTTGATCAATAGTTTCATCCAATTTCATATCTAATGGGTAAATAGACATGGGTTAAAAATGCAAAGGAGAAGATTGTGAAGTTGTCAAATGAAGCTCGTGGTAATTCAATATACCACTTTGTAGCCAGACCAGTGACTGTTCACTGGAAAAGATGTAGTCTTACTGAATAATCATTTAGGGAGTTGGATGAACACCATAAATGAAAATTCATAATGTGATTGGATAGATATTCTCCAAGGTTTCCATTGAACTTAGGAATATCAGAAGGAAATTTGTGTGGAATCACCAACCACCAAGCTACATAAAGAATGGAATCATTGGTAAGCTGATTTAAATCTAGTAATTCAAGTGTTGTGACAAAAGGCAACTGTCGGTTTAGGTCGGGTTGAGCATAACTAGGGTAATATGAGATTTCCAAGGAAATAGGCCTTTGCATACTAGTATAAGGAATCTACTAATAGTAACCTTGATAGGGGTAGGTTTGTTCAACATATCCAGTATAAGGTTATTGTTGTTGGGAACCAGGATAAATCTGTTGTTGACCAAACCCAACATAGGCTTCTTAACCAAGTCCAGGATAAGTTTGTTACTATTGGAATTGTTTTTGTTGGTATTGTGGTTGCCACATTTGTAGATACAATGGTTGTTACCCACTAGTATAAGTTTGACTAGGTTCTGGATAAATTGGACCAATATAAAGATAAAGCCCTGGTCCAAAACTAGTTGGAGTTCTAGGTGAAGTTTCTTCTTCAAATTCCTCTTCAATAGAAATCAAATCAGGTGGAATTATTTCACCATCAGGTCAGTGATAAATTTCTATTGTTTGACTCTGCAGTAAAGGAGAAGTCTCAACAGTTACAAATGTATGAGGATAAACCGGTTGATCATCTTCCGGTATGAGAAAAACTTCTGGTTGTTCAACTTCGGGATCCAAGTGTTCTAGTAAAAGAACAACGAGTTTACATTGAATTTCTTGAACAACTTCTAGTTCATAAGTAACTTCTTGTTGAACAATGATATGCCAGAACCGGTGCCATTTCGATATGCTAGTACTTTGCAGTACCAGATCTGTGTATACCTCCTTTGCGAAATGGAGAGAGAACCATCCACGGGGGAGGACATGAACATCAGACAATTCTTTGAGCCGGGCACCCCAGATCTCCTTAACCCATTTCGTCAGCCTATTTGCGCAGTATGCATGTCCTCGCACATGTCTAACCAATACTGTTCATGCCATGACCGCTGCTTCCCCTATAGCTTATGTCTCTCCAAAACTGATGGTAATATCCTTTGTCGTCGCCTTGATACACCTAGATTTTCTCTTTTTGGTACGAGGAGCTGAAGGGTGATCAACAAAAGGGTTTTGGACCCCCTCAGGAGAGGTGGATTTATTAGATTTCACGTTAACCGTCGGGGTTTCGAAACAATCGGATGGCCGAATCCCAGATACAGGGTGGGCTTGTGATCCTATCACAGGGGCATCAACTGGGGGGGTCGAGAGTACAATGGAGAGGGGCAGGTGGGGATCAAAGGATAGCAGATGAGGAGTGTAGGTAGATAGGATGTGAAGAGTACCTGGAGACAGGGGAGGAGCTTCCAGACCCGACGTGTCAACAGGAAACAGCTCTGTGACGCAGGGGGCAAAGTTATAACCGGGTAGAGTGACCACAGGCGAGGTGTCCTGCGGGATGGGATCCGTATCCGGTGGAGGTTCCGAAACTGACACAGAGAAGTTAGGGTTTTCGAAAATAATTTGATCCGCAAACGGATCCGCGGAATAGTCCACGAGGTCAGTCTCCATGTGACCCTCCATTTTGGCCAGCGGATATGTAGCGGACGACGACGGGTGTGGACGGCGAGATTAACGACGCCGGCGAGAAACCAATAGTGAAACGAAGGTGCTTGAATCAGCAATGGCCTGTGGTGATTACAGGAAACCCTAACCTAGTACCCTAAACCAGCACGCTCCATCTTCCCTTCACACCTCCTAATTATAGATATGATGATTTTGTTATTGTGTATCTGGATGGCATTATGATTTTTAGTAAAACGTGGGAAGAACATTTAAAGCATGTTAAGTGGACATTAGATGTTTTGAAAAGAGAAAAACTTTATGTTAAACTCTCCAAATGTGAATTTGGAAAAACCTCTCTAAATTATTTGGGTCACATAGTAGGGGGAGGTGAATTTAAAATAGATCCCTATAAAGTGGAAGTCATTGTAAACTGGCCTAAACCCAAGTCTACTACAGAAGTGCGAAGCTTCTTAGGAGTAGCACAATATTGGAGGAAGTTCATTTCCAATTTTTCCTAAATTGCATCTCCCTTAAATGCTTTGACAAGATTGAACAAGGTGTTTTAGTGAGGATGCAAACAACAGAAAGCCTTCGACACCTTGAAAGAAAAAATTAGTATAGCACCTATACTAGCACTGCCAGATCTACAAAGACCATTTGAGATCCAAACTAATACCAGTGACTATGCCATGGGAGTAGTGTTGACACATCACGGTAAACCCATATGTTATCATTCTGAGACTTTTAATCCTGCAGTAGTTAACTATCCTACATATGATAAGGAATTGTATGCATTAGTTCAGAGTGTGAAAAAGTGGAAACATTACTTAATGGGAAAAGAAACAATAATACATACTGATCATCAGCCACTTCAATATCTACACTCCCAAACTAAGTTGCAACAATCAAGACATTACAGATGGATGGGTTTTCTACAACAATTTCATCTAGTCATTAGATATAAAAAGGGCATACATAACAAGGTTGCAGCCTATTATCTAGACCCATTATAAATGCATCTACCATACTTAAGCATAATTCTGTGCTACATGAAAGCTACATAGAACAATATGCTCAGGACATGGACTTTAAAGATGTATATGCAACTTTGAGTCAAGGCAAAAGAGTAGAAGAATTGGA
>APFE031708167.1:89623-105073 GCA_000404065.3 Pinus taeda | reverse complement strand
TTTTCGGTCCATGGTTTTGGACGCGATGGTTTTCGGTCCATGGTATTGGATGCTTCGCATGTATAAATATGTATTGTAACATTGAAAGGAATATAATGAAAAATCAAGCTGGTAGTCTCGGTTTTGAGATCCAGTGGGAAATCTCTGTGTATATGTGTTTTATGCTCTCGCATTTTTATTTTTCCTGTGATTTATAATTCATATGCAGGTAATTTCTGTACGGGGTTAAAACCTACAATAGAAAGGGCATACATAACAAGGTTGTAGACATGTTATCTAGACCCATTATAAATGCATCTACCATACTCAGGCATAATTCTGTGCTGCATGAAAGCTACATAGAACAGTATGCTCATGACATGGACTTTAAGGATGTATATGCAACTTTGCATCAAGGCAAAAGAGTAGAAGAATTGGACTATCATGTGAAGGACTGACTCTTATATCATTGTGAGAAACTTTGCATTCCACAAACTAAGAGAGCAAAGATAATTAGGGAAGCCCACACTTCTTTGATATCAGGTCACTTTGGGGTAAGTAAAACAGTTGCACAGCTGCAAAGGTTTTGCTATTGGCCGAAAATGAGTGAGACAGTTTCTAGATATGTAAACGAGTGTGCTATGTGTGCTAAAAGAAAGCCCAGCAACAAAAAACTAGGCTTATACACTCCATTGCCAGTTCCTTCTCAGCCTTGGGAAAGCATTTCCATGGATTTTGTTGGAGGACTGCCTAAATCTAGGAAAAGTCATGATTATCTATATGTTGTTGTGGATAGGTTCAGCAAAATGTGTATTTTGATACCTTGTAGTAAACAGATTACAGTTGAACAAACTGCAAAATTGTTCTTTGAACATGTATGGGTTCATTTTGGATTACCCACTTCTATTGTATCTGATCGAGACACCCTATTTGTGGGGAAGTTTTGGTCCAGTCTATGGGAACTAATGGACACCAAATTAAAGAAAATCACATCTTTTCATCCACAAACAGATGGCCAGACAGAAGTAGTTAACAAGATGGTGATCCAGTTACTGAGAGGATATTGCAGCAAACACCCTAAGCTTTGGGATGAACACTTGTGTTATGCGCAACATGCTTACAATAGAGAAAAATACTCTTCTACATAGAGATCTCCTTTTGAGACTTGTTTTGGTTTCATACCAAGGTCTCCTTTGGACTTTTTCTTTGGTAAAGATACCATGGTTGATAGACACAATGATGTGGACAAGGCAACTAGGTTCATTAAATAGATCCATGAAATCCACTAGGCAGTAATGGAACAGCTGGAAAAGAGCCAGGCCAAGTACAAGGCTAGGCATGATAAGCATCAAATGGAGCATAGTTTTCAAGTTGGATACCAATTCTGGCTGTATATCAGGAAGGAAAGGATGCAAGGTGAAGGTAAAAGCTAAAACCTATCAGGTATGGACCCTTCAGGATACTTGAGAAGATTGGTGAAAATGATTTTCGCCTTGATCTACAAACTTGCATGCACATCTACTTAGTCGTGAATGCAGATTGCTTAATATTGTTTGAACCTTCAATGATTGAGGACCTTGAAGAGCAGAGTCAATTACCTTCTGTTGATGACCTGCTACCTGAATATCTTAATGAGTTATGGAAGACACAATGTTGGATAGGAAGGTAAGGACAACGTGCGGTGGATAGGTGGAATACCTCAAGATTGGGCTTAAAGGTTCGAACCAGAGCAGTGCAAAGTGGATTGAGATTGGGCAGGTGAGACAACAATTTCCTCACTTAGTCGATGCTTGAAGAAAACCAACCTTTGGTGGTCCAAAATCTTTCTCAGTAGGAAGGCCATGATCCGAATCAGATCCATAGAAAGACTGTCAAGAACCCTGACTGAATCAGGTCGAACAAATCTCTAATGAAATCCAAAATAGGATAAAAAACAACTGGAACCAGTTGCCATGGTAAACGACGTGGAACAATGAGGACCTCGATCAAAGCGCGCTAACCAAGACCCATGGATACTGGACAGGTGGCCAAAGTAGCTCCTGGGAGCCCTTGATTGGGAAAAGGAGGTGATTTTCGATGCGCGATTAGTGCCTAGCACTAATCGCGCATCGTTGGGTGAACAGGGGCAAAATGGAAAAGCCCGAGCACCCACTCGCGTGGGGGAACTAGAGGACTGTGGGTAGAAAAAGGTAAAAGCGCTAAAGTACAAAAGCAGGATCTGTGGCTTGGAAACCAGTGGTTTTGATCGGGGTGCCCTTGAATGGTAAGAGGTTTTGGATAGGAGCGGAGCGATCCCATACATCGATCGACGCGTGGTAGCGGAGGAGAGAGAAAAAACAACGTTGATCGCATGTTATCGATCGAGCAAGTCAACCGCGCTTGACTTGCGTATGACATCAGATCTTGAGGAGCCCAGATCGGATGGCTGAAATTGCACCTGATAGAAAGAAGAAAAATCGACAGGGAATTAAGCTACATTCTAAAGGGATTTGGAATCCATTGACTACCACGGTGGAGAAAGAACATAACCGAAGAAATGAATCGACGAGCAGGCTAGCACTATTTCTATGGGGACACATGGCCACTTCCGAGCGTTCATGATGACGTCGAACAAGGAACTCCAAGCGCAGCTACAATAGGTGAATCAACGCAGGCGGAAGAGGAACTGAACAAGAATATAGATCGAATGGCTAAAGACATGAATGGAGACAGTTGAATAGGGGGGATCAGGAACCTGAATTGAGGGGAGTCCAAGTGACCAAGAGAGACAATGAGCGGTGAACCCTGAAAGGGGGACTAAACACAAAGAACAATAAAGCCAAGTAGAGGAGACAGAGGGCCGAGCTGACCACAAGCAGCATTGAGCACTAGAGAGCTTGAAGATTCAAGCCTTCCCATAGAGGAATCTATCTGAAATGAGCATCACATTTGTCTCTTTCCACTGTATACCAAGGATCATAGAGTTGGTAGGAAGAAAAAAAGAGTCTGTGTACTTCGAGTGGCTTGGGGAATCCAAGAACTACCCTGCCAAGCAAAAATCTACTTCAGGAGAACTCATATTGAGTCCCTGTATTGTAATTTCTCTGCTGAAAGACACAATAAAACAAGGCGACCACTGAAGCTGGACCAGAGACGTAGCCCTGGAGAATAGGGTGAACTCCTTATTAAAAAAAAAATGTTTCTTTGTGTTGCTTACTGTATTTCTCTGTTGTCTTTCCACTTATTTTCTGTGTATTGGCAATCTGATCGATCCGTTGTTTCAATAACACAGAACACACACACCAGCACATGAGTTTGTAATACCTTTTTTTTTAATAAATCTTCAAATGAGGTCACTCATAGGGTGATTATTAGATCATGAGATCATTCCCTTATACTTTTCGTACTATAACATTTCCCGGTATACCCGAAAGTACATGGGTGACCTACGATATAATTATGTACGTGGAATGAGGTATCACACTCGAAATGTATCACAGACCATTAGCGACAAATGCTATGTTTAATGATTATGAAACACATATCTAGCCTATACCTCTAAATTTACTACAACAAAAAAGGTCATTGGTGAGATTCATGCCTATGACAGACCTTTAAGGTTTGTCACCAATGTCACATATGGTGATGGTATTTAAAAAAGCATTGTTGTAAGTGTATATAGTGATGGTCCTTTAATATTTGTCACCAAAGCCATTTTCAATGAAACTTTTGGTGAGGGTCGTTAAAGGCCTGTCACTAATTCTCTCTTTGGTGACACTTTTGGAAAGGGTCGTTAAAGGCACATCACTAATTCTCTCTTTCGTGACACTTCTAGTGACAATATTTATTGACCATCAATAATGGTATTTTTGGTATTTTTGGTGATGATTAATAAATTTTCATCATCATTGATCATTCCAATGATGCTTTGATGACGCTTCATGTGTGTGATGGACCTATAAGGTCCATCACCAATGTCACATATGGTGACAGTCTTTAAAAAATCGTTGTTGTAACTGGATATATTGATGGTCCTTTAATGTTTGTCACCAAATGCATTTTCAATGACACTTTTGGTGAGGTTCGTTAAAGACCCATCACTAATTCTCTCTTTGGTGACACTTTTGGTGAGCGTCATTAAAGGCCCATCACTAATTCTCTCTTTTTTGATACTTCTATTGGCGATTTTTTATTGACCCTCACCAATTCTCTTTTTGGTTACTCTTGGTAACAATCGAAAAATGGTCATCATTATTGATCATTCCAATGAGTTTTTTGATGATGCTATGTACCTTTTACTATATTTTTTTTATCAAAATATAATGATTTAAGACCATTTTTGTGGAGTCTTTTTCATTATGTGTCCAAGGTCATTGTGCTTATAATAGTCAGTTAATTTGTTAAGAAGTAATTAGTGTGTATCATTTCCCTCAAGTCATAATAATATAGTTTTCCTATGAGTCAACACATGATTCATCTCTATTAGGTTTATTATCAAGAAAATTTCCTTTAAATAAAGTTCCACTAGTGTGTGTAGGAACTATATTATTTAATACATAATCAATCTCTATCAATTCTATCAATGAGACAGAACTAGCACTCCTCAACACTCATGGCACACCTTAACATGATTTGGAACAATACATTAACATTCCTCGGCACCTTGGATTTCTTGGAACATCTTTGTACCCAGAACATCTTTGTACCTAGAACATCTTGCCATGAATAGGACACCCAAGCACATGTTGGCATGCCCTAGCATAGCATAGAACTCCCCTATCATGTGTTGTTATGCCATGTAATCCATAACATTCCCTTGAACACATTGGCATAATATTGCATTGACAAACATTAGCACTTGGCATGTATTGGAACATATTATTAGTGTGCCTAGCATGCCCCTTTTGAAAAATATAAAGTCCTGACTTATTAACCCTCTTATGTGTTAATTTACTTGCATTTTAGCTTGGTTATTCATTTTGTTTCCTGAAACTCCTTGATGCATATTGGCATACTCTGGCACCTTGCACATCCTAGCATGTCTTAGCACATGGCATGCCTCAACACTATTTGGCACATGTTAGCATACCCCTGAACTACCTAGCACACTCTAGAACTTCTTGAAATTCCCTGGCATGTCTTACCCATGCTTAGCACTCATCGACACTCTTTGACACACCCTCATATTCATTCACTTCCATGCAATTTAACCTAGTGCCCCCTTGTGTTTTCCTAATACTCCCTAACACACCTCATCATGCTTTGGCACTCTCTAGCACACCTTATCACTCTTCTATATGCTCTGTCACTTCATAGCATGGATCACACTCCCTAATGCACATTGGCACTTGGCACATGTTGGCACTTGGCAAGTCTTATAAGCATGTTTGGCAGGCGTTGATATGACTTGGTATGCTTTGGCATGGTTTAATATTAAAGTTATTTGAGATCAATTATTGGAAACTAGATGAGAAAGAAACAAAGGAGGATTTGGCACTTAGAATGCATTGACACTTGGAACTTGGCACCTATTGGCACCTAGTGTTGGCGTTCCTAGCATGCCCTTCATGGAAAAGGTAAATTGATTCCTTATTAACCCTATTATGTGTTCATTTCCTTGTAGTTTAACTTGTTCCTCCCTTCTGTTGCCTTGACAGTCCTTGGCATGCATTTTCACACCCTTTTACATCTTCGAATGCCTCAGAACTTGGCACATCTTAGCTTGTTTAACATGTTTTCGTACTATATAGCATATGTTAGCATTCCCTAACACACCTTGGCAGTCATGACCTCACAACTAGCATTACATTTTTCCATGACATGGGAACCTTACATTCACTAGAACACCTTGACACTCCCTAGTTGTCATGCACTATGTTATCCTCCACAATGTCCCAGGCTGATGAGGAGCTCGATGGAGGTAACCACATACCAAGATTTTAGTTTGGTAGCTAGTCCTACCAAACCATAGAGGGCTCTCTTTGTGAAATCACAACCAAGAGATGACTGGAATGTAAAGGATTTTAGGCTAGATAGATAGGCTCAGGTGGTTTTTGGAAAATTTAGGCTCATCATGTTTGCTTGATAACCCCACCTCCATGGGTTGTATTGACATAGTTTGGTGTTGCCTTGGTGAAGTGATTATATGCATTTTTAAGTTTGCCTCAATGAAGGTGCCCCATGTTATGTTCTTCTCCTTGAACTGATAGATTACTATAACATTTACCTAGCTATGGTGAAAGAGGTTGTGATAATGCACTTTTCTTTTCAATTGCACCCTTTCAGACATTTTGGTTAGGCTTGTATACAAGTAGCTAGACAAATTTAGAGACTGGGGAGCTGTAAAGTGCATGAACAGTCTTATGTGGTATTGATATAGCCTAGAAAATCTTCCCTCACATGTGAAGAACTTCATGAAAACCTTCATCAATGGTGCATATCTCTCCAGCAAGTATTTGAATGGGAAAACATGTGAGTGAGCTCCTTTGTATTAGGATTTCAAGTATGGTTTGTACTCTTCTAGGTCTAGGTTCATACCTTTGAACCAATTTTCACCATGGTTTGGTATGCCCGTAGCTTGAGAGATGGCATCCACTAAAAACATGAAATTAGTCCCTGCAATGGTGATCTTGTCTTTCTTCAAGGTGAGGGAAAATATACCTGTGACATGCTCATCGTAACCTACTTCATGCACTCTTTGACAAAACCCTAAACAGTTGACATATTCAAAGAATTTCATGACAAATGGGGAGGAGGTAATTTCATTGCAATTAGAGGGCTCGAACCTCAATATCTTCCCCCCCTCAGTATCTTTAGACCAAAAGAATCGATGCTATTATAGCTAGGTGCCTTTGGGCTAGGCCTTTATCCACAAGTAAGATACTTTTGGTTTATTTAGAGGTGCTTGCGAGACATGAGAATGATTAAGGGTAGGGTATAAAGGACACATAATGTTTTAGTAAGGCTTTAATTATCAACAAATTATGGAAAAAATTTGAGCGAAAAGATATTTGTTAATACGTTATTAGAGAAAAATATCTAAAAAATAGATAACTTAAGGAATGGATTAAAGAGACGACTCCAAAGAAGGAGGTGGCATCTTATATATGGAGAAGAATGATGAGAAACAAATATTGGCTACTATGAAATATGAGATGGGAGGTTGGAAGGGGGAATAGGATAGCAATAGTACTAGATGATATCAAAGGAGTGGAGGGAATACATACTCTTTCTATTCGCATCCTTGAGAATTTACATGAGAAAAGGCTTTGCTTTATGAACTAAATCTATTGTGATTGAGGATCTTCTTTTGTTACAAGTTATTGGCTTAATGCATTTGAACTTGGATTTCTAGAGGATCTATTTGTGGAATGGGCACGTTTCACAACACAATTAATTCTAATAGGTTTAAAACTCACTGAAAAGAAAGAAAAGCTAAAATGGGAAGGTGTTATGTATAATGAGAAGATCTCGGTTAAACATATTTATAAACATATTTCTCATGGATGTGGATTGAATGATAATTCCTTTTGGTTTCATAACACATGGAGATGGGATATACCTCTCAAGTTAAAATGTTTTATGTGGTTAGTGTTCCGCAATAATAATTTAACTTGGAATAATATCCACAAAATGGGCTTTCAGGATCTTGGAAGATGCTCTTTATGAAAAGAAGATTTAGAAGACATGGAACATCTATTTCTAAAATGTCCTTTTGTGATCTTGATATCAAATGGGGTTCCTCAAACACTTAAGATACATGTAATCTAGAACTTGGTTTCCATTTAGAGATGTATCACTCAATGGTTTGAAGGTTTCAAGACATATCGTTCCTTGCCTTTCTATATTTTGTGGGGCATATAGAAAAGCAGGAATGAGAATATTTTTGAACAAATAGAACCAGATACTAGAGACGCCTATTTAAAGATCATTACATATTTTATGGAGATATGGTTAATGAAGGAGCAACAACCTAGAAGACGTTTTCGACTCATGGAGCTATGATCATACTTTATTTTTTATTTTTATTTTTTATGGAGCATCCACCAAAGGGGTTTGTGGAAGTGGGAACATTTGGTTTTGAAGCCAGACAACACTTTCCATTTTAGTTGGTATAGTGGCACAGGTCAAATAATAGAGTTGAGCTAATCATACTCTTGGGGGCTCTTCTATGTGCTAACTGGATTGCAATTGAATATTTACCTATGTTTGGAGATTCCAAGATGATCCTAGATTTGGTACAAATGAGAAAAAAAATTGGACCACTTCCCCTACTTTTTGGATGTAATACATAAGATATTTGATGAATACCTTTCAAAGACTGACCTCTAATAATGTCTATAGAGAGTAGAATCAAGTGGCAGATCTAGAGACTCCTATTTAAAGACCTTTGCATATTTCATGGAGATATGGTTCATGAAGGGGGAACAACCTATAAGACATTTTCAACTCATGGAGCTATAGTCATACTTTATTTTTTATTTTTATTTTTTATGGAGCATCCACCAAAGGGGTTTGTGGAAGTGGGACACATTTTGGTTTGAAGCTAGAAAACACCTTCCATTTCAGTTGGTATAGTGGCACAGGGTCAAATAATAGAGTTGAGCTAATCATACTCTTGGGGGCTCTTCTATGTGCTAACTTGCTTGCAATTGAAGATTTACCTATGTTTTGAGATTCCAAGATGATCCTAGATTGGGTACAATTAAGAAAAAAAAATTGGACCACCTTACTTTTTGGATTCAATGCATAAGATATTTGATGAATACCTTTCAAAGACTACCTCTAATAATGTCTATAAAGAGTAGAATCAAGTGGTAGATTTAGAGACATCTATTTAAATATCTCTGCATATTATATGAAGATATGGTTAATGAAGGAGGAACAACCTAGAAGACATTTTTGACTCGTGGAGCTATGGTCATACTTTACTTTTTTTTTTTTATGGAGCATCCACCAAAGGGGTTTGTGGAAGTGGGACACATTTGGTTTTGACTCCAAACAACACCTTCCATTTTAGTTGGTATAGTGGCATAGGGTCAAATAATAGAGTTGAGCTAATCATACTCTTGGGGGCTCTTCTATGTGCTAATTGGCTTGGAATTGAAGATTTACCTGTGTTTGGAGATTCCAAGGTGATCCTAGATTGGGTACAATTGAGAAAAAAAAAATGGACCACCTTCCCTTACTTTGGATGCAATGCATAAGATATTTGACGAATACATTTCAGAGACTGGCCTCTAATAATGTCTATAGAGAGTAGAATCAAGTGGCAGATCTCCTATCAAAGAAGGGATGTGGCTATGTGCCAAGGAGGATTTTCTACTCAGCTTTTGACAAAAGGAATCTATTGATGGTGTTGGACCCACCAACATGTTAAGGGGATATCCTCAGTAAGAATTATGAATTAGACCTCAGACTGTTTAGTGTAGGAGTCCCAACAATGGGTTGCAAAGCAATGTCGTGACTGCAATGTCCTACAGAGGCAAGTAAGATAACTCTGTCAGTAGCAAGTGTGTGACTACTTTAGTGAGTCAAGAAAGGTGCATGAGAGGTTCTAACACAAGTGGGTTGGGATGAGTGCGCCCCTTGGCAACCTGTAACATTACTTAGCTAGGAAGGGAAAACGCTATCAAAGATGTATCACAAGATGGAAAGCAGGTCAGCCGACAATCCAAAGTGATGGTTAAACCAACAGCACATCTGCAACATGATTCATATAATTTCATACAAAGTAGCTCATACACAAATACGCAGGTTAAACAACATGCATCACTACAGCAATTGGAACAATCCAACTACAATAACAACATATGCATGAAAACTTGATGGCTCTTATTATATAAAAAAGCGTAAGTTCCAATCATACAATACTTCCATGTAAACCTACTAGCCCCAACACTGAATGTTATAGCCACATCCACCTGCTCCTCCAAAGAGATGAACTAGCTCCATGTAGTGGAGAAGCCAAAGCGCGTTACAATACTGTCCAAGCTCTTTCCAAGATAGTCTTATCAAAAGCTTGATTGACAAAAAGCCTATACAATGAGTTATGAGGGACTATTTATAGCAAAGGGTGGGGTGACCCTTGACATTCCCCTTTATGACCATTCAACTACCCTCATGAATCTTCACCTACTCTATGACTATTACATCCACTATTGACACTTGACTTACACTTGGCATGACTTAAAATTACAATGCACATGTACCCATGTGAACAAAAATGGCTTGAGCAAGGCAAACTAGACATCACTTTGACTTAGACAACTATAGAAGTCCAACTTCTCGACATCCTCATGCTAATCAACAGTAACATATTGATGCCAAGATCTGTAGTCCTTGATAGTGTCCATGTGTTCCGCTATGACATCTGTCTGAAACTTGAACCTTGCCTCCATAGCATCTAGGTACAATGCTTGGCCTCCTCTGTACAACTCATCTGAAAGCATGTGAACCATTGTCTTCAATGTGGCTAGATCAACAACATACTTGTGCAGGATTTCTACATTGATAGGCAAGTATTGGTTAGTGGTGATGCGCATCAACTCATTGAAGTATGAGTCAATCTCTAGTTGGACATGCTTCTTGGTCTTCACCTGGGTGAGAGTCCCAAGTGATGGGATCGCATGTTTGCGCACCACAATATCTATGCCCTTGAATACTCATGCATGGGAAGCATGTATGCTAGTGATGAGTTGTGAGAGGTCCTCATAGTTATGGATCCAACTCCATATATGTGCTTTTAGCTCGACTGCATTGGTCCTCATCATCCTTGGCAAGTGAAGCAAGGCTCCTTGTACTTCATCATCCATGTTTGCATGTTATCGACAACAACATGCAAGTTCATCAAGATGCGTGCTCTTCTAGCACATTGCTACTGCCATCCATTGAGATGGATGACTGCCTTGTGCACGGTACGAAAATTAGAGTACAATGATCATATAACTATGTCAAGGGATAATACTTCATCTGATATTATCTTCTTCAGTTCAATTCGGGTGGACATTGTCACCAAGACTCCTCCTTGCTTGGCCACCTATAGTTCCTTTGCCATTCACTCATTCTTAGCTATCAAAAAGTGAACACTTGAGCTAGTGGCTTTGGCATACACTCTAGTTGCATCAGCCAAGGCAATTGGATGCTTGTGCACATCAGTCATGTTCACTCACTCCGCAACTTTCATAAGAGACGTTTGATCCTCCAAAGATGGTACTCTGTGAGACTACACAACTCTGTGATGAGATTTATCAAAAGCGATGTTGTGCATCTCTCCTTCTAGTTGACCACTAAGGATCTTAGTGCCTACTTGGTCATTCAAGACTTGCTCATCATCTAGAAGCATTGAAGTGGGTGAGTTGACCTCTTTGTGGTGAGGCATGAGGTTGGTGAGTTCACCTGATGCCAGTTGTTTAGATGAATCAACTACTTGTACGAGAGCTGCTTTGTCTATCTGCACATGTTGCTCCCCCTATTGTATTTGCTGTTGTTGTGATTCGCTCTCCTATTTGTGCATATCTTCTTCTTTTCATAGTTTCTCCCTTAGCTCATGCAACTCCTCCTCTACTTCTTCCATTCTCTTCTTATCCCTCTGCTTTCGTGTGATTCGCTTATCGCGCTGCTGCCTCTTTTTGTGAATAGCCATAGTTTCTTGTTATACAAGTGGATCTACTCAAAACTTGCAGCTTTGCTCCTCCTCCATGTGATCGATGATCCTCCTCTTATCTTTGTCGTGCAAGGTACGCTTGGCTCTGCTCCCTCTGTTGCTTCTACTACTACTGCTGCTACTATTGGTGGTCTCTATGATGCTACTTCATGTTGCTTCACTAACCACTCCACAGTGAAGCTAACCTGTTGATTGGGTCTAGAGGAATTGTAGCAATACCTCCATGAGTCCTCCTCGGCCCAATGAAATTCCCCATGGATCTAATTGAACTGAAATCTCATGTAATGATCCTTCACAATGAAATGTGGGTCATATGGATTGAAGCTTCGAAGGTGGAACGAGTACTTCTTCATCTGTTCTACTTCAACATCCACTTTCTTGATACTCTGGATCTCATATAACCTAATCTGCAATGGAAGAGTGGGCCAAGGTACCTTCTTCCTCTGCTATAATCTAGCTATCAATCTTGCTGAGATGTGATATGCTACTTCTTGCATGACAAGTACATCTAAGGAAAACTTGGAAAAAACATGTGGAGGCTTCTCCGCACTGAACATACTGATGAAAGTGCTAGACGGTGAGGCATACCAATATGCAATGCCTAGCAATGACTCAATTTCCTCCTTTGACATGTAGGGTGGATCCTGTTTGAATATCATCTTGTACACTGGGGTGACAAAATGGTCAGTCATCCATGTGATTATTCCTCTAAAGATGCATTTGGATGGAAACTTGAAATATGTGTTCACAATAGTCTCCGTCGGTGACCATGCCCACTCCAAGCCTGGGAACTCATGTTCGGCATATACTGCATCTTGGATGTAGGCGGACAAGTAAATCTTTGCATGCATACCTTCGGGTGACTATCAAGCCTTCATGACTTTCTTGTTCAGTTGATGAGGTAGTATGCTAGACTAGTTTCATGGTTTTCCTTCTCTAGTGAGTTGGTCCAGTGCGATCACCCAACTCTATGGAAAGGTTTTAGTGCTTGCTTGGCCACACAATTGACATGTGAATATGACCAAGTATTGGTACACCTTCCTTAGTATATTAATATTGTAGTTCAGGTTGCATGTCATCCTAAATCGAGCTGGCTCCTTTACCCAATCCTTCAAAATGTCTTTGGAGTTAGCTCTGTTGTTGGGAAAGCTGAATGGAGGATTCATGACAGTCACGAGCTTTGCCATCTGATACATCACATAGTAATCTAGTGCTCAGAAGGTTGTAAGCTTCGTCCCACTGACACTACTCAAGGTTACCATCTCAGGATCAGTGTGCGAGATGATGCAGTGTATCATGTCTCCACATGGGAATGAGAGGTATCTCCATGCAATGGTACAAGCTAGACCTGTGAATGTTCACATACACCTGACAGTCATCGAGGTCTTCCCCAAAAGTGCTTGTGAATGTTTCATTAACCTCTTGCCACTTCATTTTGATGTCCTTGTCTAGATAAGGCTTTGTATCTTCATAGATCAATAGACTAGAGGACACCTGCTCAACTTTTACTCCAACTGCAATTCCATCAATGTCCTATGATCAATGTTCTCTTGGAAGCCATTGAGACAGATGAACACTTGAAAGATATGAAAACAAGCAACATGAATGGAAATAAATATGTCAATGAAAACAAAGTAAATTTTGGGGAATGACACAACACATAACTGGGAAGCTAATGTGCAAGATCGCACAATTTCTTCTAGGAGGTGTTGTGCGATAAACTCTCCTAGGGTCTTGGGTGAATACCCTAGTAGACTAAAGGTTATCTATGCAAAGAAACACACATTCCAGGCAATCATAATGCTACTATAAGCAAACTCTACGATAGGGGGCGTACCTGAGGTCCTACATTTGAGAAGAGCCTCCCAGGGTCCAAACCCTTCTTGGAGTTCCTTTGCTCCTTTGACCTGCAAAACAAACAATTCAAGAAAGTATAGCAGTATATGGACTAAACGTCATAAAGAAATTGTCTTCATACTATAAGGAAAGGTAGTTAGTTATGAAATTAAACAACCGATCACATATGAATCATAACATGAAGAAGATCTATATCAAGAACAAAGAATTATGTTTCTCTTATTATAGACAAAGAAAGTATAGAAAAGTAACAATTTCACTTGAGTTGTCCTTTCACAGGCTCCAAGCAGAACCATCTCCCGGATTCGTCCAGTCTCAAGCCTTTAACAAACTCCTTCCATGACTTACTCCATGATCTCTCAAGTAGTATGAAATCATCAACACACATAAGGAAACAAGGGTTTCCCGTAGAATGGGGGAAGTGTAGAAGGCACAAGGATCTTCAGACCTAGTCAGGGAAATATCAACATAGCAATCTTTCTCTCTCTTCTCTCCTCCCTTTGGCCTTCCCATAGAAGCATTTTTATACTTCTCCCAAAGTAGTTTTTTAGTTGGGAATTCGTTGTGAACAGTTGGGCCACGGGCACTAACAGGTGATCAACAAGTAAAACCCATGATCTCCGACTGAAATTAAGGAGATTTATTTTTTTTAAGAGTTTTTATACATATACGTGGGTTGGGTATACACAGACCCGCGTATACACACGTTTAGCTAAGGGAAATGTCGCGTATAGGGAAAAAACACTGTTTTTTTAAATTTGGGACCAGGTCTGGAAGGAGGGGTTACTCTGGGCCATGAGTGCAGCTTCACAAGCCTCAAGAGTGAGATTTGGAGCGATAACAGATGCCCCCTAATATATGAGGTTAGAATGGGTACATGATGGCCGAAATGTATTAAGCAAGTTCATGGAAAGGAAATCTATTGAAGACTGAGAAGGACTGCACTAGAATTCAGCCTTCCAAGCCACAAAAGGAGATCAAAAAGAAACATTGTCTGAGGCGGGCATACCCATGCTCAGAGAAAATACAGCATGTCTGCATATCAATTACAAGCGGATCCACCAAGTATACAAGTATAAATGACTGGAAAATACATAATGGATCATTTGATCATGATCAAACAAGTACATGTTTGAATGTCACATATAATAATGTCAATGATGCTGAAAGATAAAGCAGATCACTGATATCAAAGACTGATCCCAAAAAGTACCAAATGAATATGATGGAATAAGATGGTACTACACTACAAACTCAGGTGCCAGCATATAAAATGTTGCCATGAATGACTGCAACATATAAGGTGAAGTGGTATCAACTAGCAGCAACAGGAGCAACTGTCAAGTGAACCAATGAATGCTGATACAACCTGAGGTCTTCACCGATCATCGTGGTACATTTCTACAACATGGGAATAAATGATCTGAAGTCGACCATGTGAGAAATCGTTTGATTACCGGTCATTGATGTATACCGTTAACAAACACGAGACTACTCAGTGATAATGATAATGAGTGTTAAGGTACCCAGTACAATCCAACAAGTGTGAATAGATGAGCTGGAGTCGAACAACACCTATAAGAATCTATCAATCAGGAGACAATGATGGTTTCCCACTGTCGATAGCGAAGGATCTGCCACTAATGACTGCAAACCCCAAGGTACTGCAAAATGGACTCTAGATCTTTGCCCCGGAGCAATGAGTCGAAGTCGATAGGGAAAGATCTGCTAGAAGGAAGGCATTAAGGCATCATCCATCAATCTAGTGCGAGTGTAACACATAGGCCAATAATGTGGAAGGAATCAGACGAAAAATGATGTAGTAACTCGATCGAAGTGTTAGGATATTCCGACACATAGGAATAGTTAAGTTCAACTTGGTCTAGTATAGAGTTAGGTATAGAGTTAGGTAAAGTGTGTTTCTTTACCGTTGTACATTTGGTAACTTACAATCCGACGGTCACGATATG
>APFE031708167.1:38930-88966 GCA_000404065.3 Pinus taeda | reverse complement strand
TCGTCGTCGATAAGGACAAGACCCACTAGCAAGAAGTCAATGGAGACCTTCTCAAACTGGCACGAGTAAAGGACCAATATAACTGATGTGATGATAGACATAGCACTGACAACCAGGGATTACCAACTAAAAAATAAGTCAAGAGACACCGCAGAGAGGTTGACTCAGGGTAACCTCCCTTGAACAAAAGCATGACTCAATGTGACTATGTGGCAGCATATGATGACTTTGTATAAGCTCGTTGCGCAGGAGGCACAAACAAACCCTCCATATGATTGGAAGAGATAACCAATCGGGGGAGAACTGACTCAATAACAAGGTTAAGGCATACCTAAGTCAAACTTAAATCCCACACAACCGGAGGAGACTTTGTTTTGAGTGCTTTGTTCAAGGGCGACACGACTGACTCTAGCTGCCAACAATAAATGGAAATACTATCCTGTTCCCACTCTTTTTGGAATATATAATTTTTTTTGGTATTTTCCTTTAAATCTAGAAAAAGAATAAAATAATGCTATAGTACAACAAAAAGAACGAGTGTCAGCGAAGCAGATGATCTAGTTCCTGGGATTGGAACATTCCTATGCTCAATGCAGGGAGGCGAAAACTGGCCAAAGACACTCAAAGGTGTGTTCCTTCCACGGGTAAGGTGTGTCAAGCTGTAGAGGTCAAGGGTATGCAAGTTTGATTTTGCAGTCATCATGGTCAAAAGTTGGCTTAAACATGAGTCCAAGTGAAGCCAGCTTAAGGCCAAAAGTTGTAAATAGCCAAAATGCAATGCAGTAGTACAACTCAACATAAAGGATCCTCTAGGGTATAAGGCCAGAACGAAATGAAGAAGCTAAGAGGAATGAGTCTTCATTGTATAAGTCATGGCAGGACTACAGAGGACTCCCAAGCCTACTCAAATTGGAGTAGCATGGGCAACAAATGTCAGCGAGGTGCTAACTAGGATGCCCATGCAAAGGATGGATCTACCATCGTGTCATGATTTAAAGAATCGGTGAGTGAAGATGGTTTGCGAACCATAACATGATGGGATCGACCCTATGGCAAGGGTATCGACAGATGGAGGCTAGTATGCATGATGCAACGAAAAAAATGGCTTCCCTAACCTTTATGCCAGTGAGAAAATGATACATGCCATGACGGGTCAGCAGTCATGGAACCATCTCAAAACTATCGAAAACGTCCAAAATGTCCTGAAAATCAAACCATTCTCGACATTCCAAGCTCCCAAGTTAAAATTTACATGAGACCGAACAAAATCAAGTTTTTAAAAAATTTGACATTTTAAAATCTTATAAAAAGGTTTTTGGACTCACCATTTTCACCATTTGAGTTTGAGAGCAAAGAGTTGGAGCAAAAGGAGCTAACTTCCCAAACGCCAAATTCAACCGTTCAAATTCCCTCAAAATCTCCAAGTAACTCTCATTCTTAACTTGTAATTGATTGTGATTAGTTTTATAAGTTTTAATTAATGTTTCACTGTTTATTTTTTTGCCAAAATTTTCTCCGCAGCGTATACACGGGTTGGTAATATGCAACCCGCGTACACGTGGGCCCTACACGCGACTGTGTGTAAAAGGGACCCGCGTATACGCCGCAGACATTTCAAACATAAAAACTAACGGTTGAAATTGATTTTTCCCTCAGGATGAAAATCACCTGGCGAGGAAGAGAGCATACCGCAGTAGATGAAGAATTTATGAATAGTCCTGAGGCTCTGGATGCATTACGGGGATGCGGTTTGCTTAAGTTCTTCAAATTACCAAATATGAAAGCAAACACACTTCTGCTCAAGATGATTCTTGATTACTGGAACATAGAGGAGGATGCTTTTATGATCGACCAAATGCCACTCAGGATAGAAGTGGAAGATATATATTTCATTACAGGCCTTTCCCGAAGGGGAGAGGTAGTAAATTCCCGAGGGAGAACACGGGGCAGTCTGTCGATAGAGGACTACGTACAAATATATTGCCCAGGACATCCGAAGAAAGTCAGAAGTCAGATTTCCATCACACATGTGGCAAGTCTACCACTGAGGATAATCCTGTTCATCATAGCTCGAGTGAACGGATCCGCTTCTCTGCATCAGGCATCACAGCTCAACATGAGCATGGTGGTTGACTCTCTCACCACAATGTTTGATTGGTGTACTCCTCTTTTGGCTAGCATGAAAAGCCAACTCACTTCTATCAAGAGAGGATAGACCAAAAACTTCGGTTATAGGACTATTTTGTGCTCTTTCTTGTTCGAGAGAGTCCCTGTACTTCGTCCCAGAGTATCAGTTTCAATGAGCGCCCCGCGAGATCCTCGAATGGGCAGGTGGGCTGACCTGATGAAATGTCTCGGAGGTTGGGAGGTCACATGGACTGCTTTCGACGATAACTTCTTTTCCTGATGGGATCAACAAATCATCACCATTGATGACTACCCCTATGCCGGGTTGGATTTCCGAGGAGATCCCGATCTAGCATTACCACCAACCGCAGCATGGGGCGACATTGGTAAGTGATTTTTGATTTTATGATTTTTTTGATTTTTTCAAATATAATAATGAACTTTGAAAATATTTTTTATAGGATTCAAATGACTAATATAAAGATCATGTTCCAAATATTGGGCTTGTACGACTAGATGAGTTCCCACGGCACAAGCATCATGGCCAAGGGGGCTGAAGAGGCAACTACAGCCACAGAATGAACTCTACACACATTTCAGTGGCATTTGGTGAGGCTGACCCACCGAGTACCGATGGTGGCAGTAGAGTACCTTCCTATAGAGATGCAGCATCATGTGGTTGGCATGCCACGTGACTGGGTCCTCACTTTTAGGTGTGTAGCCAATGCAGTAGTTGTCTACTTAGCCGCTCATCCTGAGCTGGGGAATTAGACATAGTGGACATGATTATGGGCATTTGAGTCCCAATTTTGTATTTTTTTAACATACTTATGTACACTCGAGACGCTTTATGATATATATATAATATATATATATAATATATATATATATATATATATATATATATATATATATATATATATATATAGTTTGAATTTTTGATGCTTAATTTATTGTGATGAATGATTGATGTGCTAGTCTAATGCTTAATTAGCTATAGAATCAGCTAACCAATTATGAGATCTTGGAATATGAAAATAATTAATATAAGTAAATGATCTTTGCAACAACCTCACCCTTAAATACTGGCAATATAAACATGGATCCCTTACCCAATAAATGTTATCTAATTGTGACACTATCAATTGTGAATCAAGATAAACTACCAACGAGTCAATTTCGTGAGAAATTGCCTCAGATAGAAAATTAATGACGACAGTATACTCAACCATATTGTTTGAAGCAGGACCGATGCATACTACCCTTGATACCATCAATTGACTAGTTGGATAATACAGTACCCAAGCTGCGGAAGCGAGATTCCGAGTGTGCCGACTAGCACCATTGGAGAATCCAAAATAGACCAAGTCATCCATGAACTCCTACCAAAGTAGACCAAAAAGTGTTGATATCACAAACTCTTGACAAAATATGTACAAATATACATAATGTAAAAAGAAGCCATTGCCTAGCTGCTACTAGAGCAAAGTACTTCTTAAGGTAGAGCCCGTTTTGGGGTTCCGCCAATTTGTTTCCTTTGAAATCGATTAACTCATACGACCCTTTTGTTAAAACTCGTTTAATTATGAAGGGACCGTACCACATAGGTTTGAATTTGCCTACGGCCAAGGTGTCCTTATCTTGGTCATAGACCAAGATGAGGTCACCTTCAGAAAATACACGAGGACAGACAGCTTTATCATATTGGGTTTTAACCCTTTTCTTATGAGCCTCGTTTACTATGGCTGCATCTCGACGTTGCTCATCGGGATGCTCCAAGTGAAGGAGGCGCTCTTTGAGACGAGAGGTCTCTGGAAGGAGCTCAATAGCTAACTTAAGAGATGGAATTTCACATCCGATAGGAAAGATAGATTCCAACCCATAAACTAACTAAAAAGGTGTAAAACCTGTAGCAGTCTTGACAGAGGTTTAGTATGCCCATAGAGATGGGTACAACATAAGATGCCAATTGGATCTATTTTTATCAATTGTCCTTTGCAGGATCATATTAAGAGTTTTGTTCACTGCCTTGACCTGTCCATTGGCCTGAGGATAACAAGGAGACGAATGTTCCTGCTAGAAACCTAGTTTGAGAGCCAATTCGGACATAGTTGATTCTGGAAATGACTACCATGGTCAATGACAATCTCTCTTGGGATACCAAACCTTGAGATAATCTGATTAAAAAGGAACAATGCCGCTGTCTCACTATCGTTTTTATAAGTGGGCATGGCCTCGGCCCACTTCGTGAAGTAGTCAATGGCCATGATAATATACTTGTGATTCGCTGCTGAAGGCAGATGACAAGTCTTAAAATCAATACCCCACTTAGTAAAGGGACTGACAGTGACAATGACAAAAAGAGGAGCTGGACATGCACGCATCTTCCATGTATAAACTTAGCATGGGTGACAACGTTTGACTGCTTCAACACAATCTTTGAAGAGCGAAGGCCAAAAATAGTTGGCACGCAAGATACGCTAAGTTGTAGCAAGCCCTGATAGATGACCACCACAAGATCTGTTGTGGCAATCATTTAGCATAGACTTTGCCTCCTCTAAGGTTAAACAGCGCCGAAGGATTGAATCAACCCCCCAACGGTACAATGTATCACCAATTATGACGTAATTTTCAGTGAGGTGACGTAATTTGCGACGTTCATCCTTAGAGAAAGCGGAGGGAAACTTTGAAGTATGGAGATAAACAATGATATCTCCATACCAAGAGTCGAGTGAAGAGATGAGGAATAAATGTTCGTCAGGAAAACTTTCCTCATAAACAGTATCCTCTCCACAAGGCAGCTCGGAAATTAGCTCGGCAAAATCCATAGATTTCTTGGAATTAGCAGAGAAGAACTCGAGATCAAATTCTTGTAGAATGACAATCCATCGATTATATTTGCCCCCAATCACTTGCCTACTAAGGACAAACTGAAACGGATTGACTGCTGCCAAGACAAAAGTTTTGTGTAGCAGAATATAATGATGGAGCCGCTGGATAGCGTGGATAGTTGCCAAGGCCAACTTCTCAACCAGAGAATAGCGAAGTTTAGGACCTATCAAGCCTTAGCTCAAGTAATAAATCACATGTTCTGTGAGAGCGTTGTCTTCTTGAACAAGAACCATACCAATGGTTGATTCTGCTGCAGCGAGATATAAAAGGAAGTCCCTACCATAATCCGGTGGACTCAAAAGCGGGGTAGAGACTAATGCCTTTTTCAAAGCATCAGACTACCACTGTGCAAAGTCATCCCACAAGAATGGAACCCCTTTGCGGAGCAAATGCATAAACCCTTTAGTGATCTCGGCATAGTTTGCTATAAACCATCTTAAGAAATTAGCCTTCCCATGAAGACTTTGAAGATGTCGAATGGAGGACGGGGAAGGCAACTGGACTACCACCTATACCTTGAAGGGATCAACTCTAATCCCTTCATTTGACATGATGAACCCTAACAACCGACCGGACGTAACTGAAAAAACACACTTGCTCGGATTCAACCGGATTTTATAAAAACGACATTGCTCAAAAACCATTCGAAGGTGACTGGGATGATCAGTTCTTTTTCAAGAACGAGCAGCGAGATCATCCAAGTATGCTTCGATGATATGTTTGATGTTGTGGAAAGCATATGACATGGCCCGCTGGAAAGTGGCTCCAACATTTTTGAGACCAAACGGCATCTTTCTATATGCAAAGGTACCCCAGGGACATATAAAAGCCATCTTATGTTGATCTTCAGGACAGATAGAAATTTGATTATAACCAAAAAAACCATCCATGAAGGAAAAAATCTCATTACCCGCACACTCATCAATAATCTGATCAATGAATGGTGTGGGGTAATTATCTTTCGGACAAGCTTTGTTTAAGTCCCTAAAACGATGCATACTCGGATTGTTCCTTGCTTTTTATCTATAGGGACTGGATTAGAAATCCAATCGGTAAGATGAACAGGGTATATAAAACCCGCCTTGAGCAGCTTCTCTACTTCGGCTTTAATGGTTGTCGCTTTCCTAGGATTAACCGGTCGAAGTCTTTAACGAACCGGCTTAGCGTTTTCATACGTCTTGATCTCATGTTGAACTATAGAAGGATCAATGCCAAGCATTTCCTCATAAGACCAAGAAAGTACATCTCAAAATTCTTTGAAAAGGTCGGTGTAAATTTGCACGTCTTCAGGGGAACATTCGATTCCAATGAAGAGATTCTCAATCACGTTAGGGTCCCTAGAGATGTTTATAGACATCATTTCTGAGATCACCGACATATTACCTTCGGCATGAAAGTGTGCTGGAGCCAAAGGATTCGATATCTTACAAAGATCACTAGTGAATAGCTTGGAGAACCTAGCTTCCACTTCCTGCAATGGAGGTAGGAAATATGAACAATGTTTTTAGTCTTCCCAAGGTCGATCTACACCCATCACCACTTTGAGGATTACTTCTTCAGAAGGTAAAACCGTATCTAAGCAGTCCAAGACAGAGGTGGAATCAAAGGCCCAAGCCGGGGCCACATAACCCTCAAACTCCTCTTCGGAAGAAGGAGCAGAGTGGTCATCTACAAAGTTAACGATAGACTGATATCTAAGCTCAGTTGCAGACATAGAGGATGTCATTCCATTTACTTGTCCTTCAGCTAATGTGGTCATAGGTGAAGGCAAGGTCCAAGGGTCCGAAAAATAATGAGTTCGAAAGAACCCTTCTCGAGGAGACTCCTTGGATGATGAAACAACAATGATTCGAGTGATAGGAGAGGGAAACTCAAAGGTACCCATCAATGAGGAATACATCCCAACTCCTAGATTCTCAGTAGGCGGGCGAGGGTTATCCACTAAGGGGACAATAGAGTCAAAAGTTTCTTGAGGATCAACTGGACAATAATCCAATTGATCAACCTTAAGGATTTTCCCTTCATGAGGAAAGCAGATGGCACGAAATAGAGTCGAAACGATGGCATCCATCTCGTATACCCAATTCCTTCCTAAGATGAGATTATAGTCTAGGTTAGCATCTATGACCTCTACTTAAACATTGACAACCTTCCGTCCAACACATATAGGAAAGGTCAGGATAATCCCATGTGGCTTGTGAGAATGCCCATCAAACGCAGTCAGAAGGGTAGGTGAAGGAACAGCTGAAGGAGATCCAATGGCCTTCCAACAAGACATCGACATGACGCACATGGAAGCTCCCTCATCAATAATGCTGCGAAAAATATTAATCTTTCAGTATGTAGACTTTATCTAGAAAGCCATGTGATGAGGGAGTCACTTTTTGACATTTAATATGTCAAAAGTGAGCACTAAAGAATTGGTTGGATCAACTGCCCCAATTGTCGAGAGTAAAGCACTTCGCTGAGCTGGACACGACTGGAGAACCTCTAAAGGGGGCATGGCACATCGAATCTGGGCCAGATCCTCCATAATGGAATAATTTTGGGCAGCCCTAGCATTAGGATTGATAGTCGCGCGTTTAGCAGAACCTTTCGGTATCCATGGTATAGTCTCAACAGTGCGTCGCTCAATATGAAGGTGAGTATTTCCGGGAGCAGTTTTTTCCTTGGAAGTTTCCGCTTCACTGTAATCACGTGACTAAGTAGCCACATGTACATTAGAACCCATCATGAAAATGTTCGATGATTTTTCCCCTTCCTGGCTGCCCCCTGAGGAGGTACCAGGATTTGAACTCGCACCAGCAAGCAATTGTTTCCCTTGGGGAAAAGGGTTGGTTAACACAGCTTGAGAAATAGAAGCCCCTTGCTGCCCTAACAAGTGTTGAGCATCTTGAATCTTTGGGCAGAGATGAGTTAAATGGTATCCACTACACAACTTGCATGGAAACTTAACTTTCTTTTTAGACTCATTTCTACCCCCACCAGCATTATTGCCAGATTTATTTGTGTCAGCCTTCCCATGCTGATTCTTTTTCTTACCTCGTCCTTTCTTTTTCCCATTGGACTTTTGATTTCCTTTGGGGTTATAAAATTGGACGGCATTAACCAAAGAGGGTTGGGAAGACGAAGTAGTAGACGATGTGACTTGGTTTTTTGAAGCAGTTTGCAATGATAACTGTTGTAATTGGCTCAACAAGTTCACCGCATTCATGTCTACCGATCCAACAATACCATCCCCATGGGGACCTGGCTTTGACTTAGCTATGTCAACCTTTGAGCTAGGAGCATCTGGCAAGTATTTTTGTAGGATCCCAGACTGAGAGTAGATCAATTCTAATTGATGGGCCCTAAAAATAGCTTGCTCCTCGGAGTAAACTCCGGACATCGAGACATCCTTATAGATATCAGGTTGTAAAGATTTCAAAAACCATTCGAGATGGTATTCCGGAGGGATTTCAGCTTTAATGAGCCTTTTTCTCTGTCTCCATTCCTGAATATGGTCAGAAATGTGAGTTGTCGTGTCTTGATGAAAATTGGCCAGAAGTTTAGTTTCGGCATCATAATGGACAGGCAACTGGAAATGATTTAAGAAAATATTAGCTAAGTTGGCAAAAGATGTAAAGCTACCCGCTGGCAACTCTATATACCTTTTGGCCACATTACCAGTCAAGGTGCACTGAAAAAGTCTCAACCTAACTGAATCATCAATAAGGGAGTTCGACGAGCACCACAAATGGAATGTGGTCACCTGGTTGCCCGGGTCCTCACCGCTCTTCCCTTCGAATTTTGGAATGTCCGAAGGGAGTTTGGTTGGGACTGGAGGCCAAGCCAGATTATATTTGATTGGATCTTTTGTTAACTTTGTGAGGTCTAGCAAGTTCAAAGTTGCCAGAAACAGAAGCTTAGGAGGACCTTGGGGGTTCCAATAAGACTGGACAGAACTCCCAAAGTTCTGAAAAGATGGGCCTGGATTTTGAATGGCACCAGGCTACCTGAAGTAACCTATAGAACTAGCTGAACCAAAAGGCATGCCTTGTGATCCAGCATAACTCGGAGTTTGACCAAATCTAGTCGCAAAACCTCCATAACCGGCGAAGCTTCCTCCTAAAGGATTATAAGGAGCAGACAACCCCTGATAAGGATCCCAAGCAGAGGCTAGGGGAGGAATACTTTAGAATGAGCTAACCGTGGAGTACGCCCTATTCCCATGTTGGCCGAGAAATGAATTCCCAGTTCCCATACTACTAACTGCAGGGTTAGCCCAACCTTGAAAAGGATTGCTACCTTGTCCTAAAGAAGAGAAAGGCATAGATCCAATTGTCGGGTTGGAATGTGGTATATGACCACTTCCAAAAGGAAAACCCTGGAATGAAGCTGATCCACCCATCATGGATGTGGTGGCACTAAACGGAATTAACGGAATACCCTGTGAATGGGTGCCAAATGGGAAAAATCTAGAACTAAAAGCATTGGTTTGGGAGTTTGCACTCGTAGAAGGAATGGAGGTAGTCCCAACTAAAGACGTGCTAGCAAAAGACTGGAATAAAGAAGCGGAGGGGATGGAAATAGTTCCTCCCCCTTGTACAGATATTGGAGTCTGCACAGTCGTAGCACTTGTAATAGAAGCCATGCTTCCAGTAGTGGTCATCGATGGTAAGTGCGTTATGTGACCTAGACTTGATGGTCGATGCATTGGAGACCCAATGTATTGTAACACTTCCAGATGACTAGGAGGTAGGGGAGAATTCAGAGCCACTAATGACTCTGAGAGTTCTTCTACCTCTACGTTATCTCACATCCGAAAGAGAACTCGAGAAAGTACAGGAGTACTTCTCTCTTGTCCTATGGAAGTACCAGGTCTATCTTGAGCACTGATGCCCCCGAGGGGAGGATCAATCCCCGATGCATTAGCTGCCGCAAGACAAAAGCCACCGACAGTATTACCTCTGCACCTTCTAGGTGAAGGCTCTAAACTTGGTGGTGAAATACCACGAAGTCTTCAAGACCGTCTAGGCAATCGATCAGCCACTTTGAATTTTTTGTTAAGATCTAACTAAAGACTCAAAAAATTGAAAGCTAGGCCAACTAGGAGCACAAAGCACACATTATAAAGTCCCTAAAGATATCGGCCAATCAAACAACTTCCAATTATTTCCGCTCCGGGTGATTAGGACCGGACACCAAAATACAAGAAAGTGAAGTAAAGGGCCTTCCAAAGATAGTCTGGGATAAAGATAGCCTAGTCCTATCAGCGAAGGTAATAGAGGAAGTTACACTGACCTCCTAACAACAGCCTGCGCTGGTGCAAGCCCCCAACCTTCGCAATGGTGCCCTCCAGTAGTACCGTTGAGAGTGATACAACATCAACCTCAGGTGCCACAAGATTCCCCTCTGCAGCCACCTGTGTAGATCCCTAGGAGTAGCAACTAAGGTTACCAACTTCAATCAGAAGCTAGGTGGAACAGTCGTGAGGTAAGTTCAGACAAGTAGGAGAGGGAGTATCTCTCTTCCCTGTCTTTACATACCCTCGTGCTTAACTCCCAAATCCGGAGCTTTCCTGGTCTTCCTAATGCTATTGGATTTTCACTCACTATTCAGACTCCTATGTTTGACAGTTTAAAATGGCCTTGGAGAGTTAACTCTCCACACACCTAATCCAAGGCCCTAAAATATCCTAAAACTTGTTGATGTATCTAACTCAACAAATATAAAGTTCTAGTATATTTTAAATTAGTGCTTGATTTTAATGGGCTGTTATTTAAGTCAAGGGATGACGGAAGTGAAACTGGTGGTGTTTTGATGCAAATGAAATTAATAAAACCAAACTACATGCACATGCACTTGTTTTTTGTTTTTCGATGAAAAGCAATTTCTATAGGATTGAGAGGAACTTCAAATAAAAGTATGTTTTTTTTCTTTTCTTTTCAAACTTCACACTCACAAAAGCTAACAAAACTATAAATGCCTAGAAAGATGCACAAACTAATCCTAATGCAACAAATACATGCCGATGCAAAATTCAAAAACTACTCTTAAACCAAAAGATGAAAGTTGCTTGTTTATCAATTTTAGATTTTCCACTTAAATGTTTAGATGGAATATAAGTTTTTGTTGCTTATTTTGTCTAAGCACTAAAAGCGAGATGAAGACAAACAAATAGGCACTTTCACTCAACAAAAGTGGAAAACTCAATCAAAACAAAGTTCAAGAAAGCAAAACAAAGTTTCAAGAAGTTTCCTTCAAAAGATACTCAAAAACGACTTTTCAAAAATGCTCCAACAAGACTGAAACTTGATGACCGAAAAATAGGCAATGAAGCACTTTGCGAGCTTGCAACACAAAACAAGTGGGAACTCAACAAAAAAGGTGCTTTGAAATGCTTTTAACAATTAACAAGCAGTGAGATGAGCTTGGCAATAAAAACCAAAAGATTGAAAAGAAAACTTTCAGGAAAGCATGAACAAACGACTCTCCGAAAGCAAGAAAAGTAGATGGTCATAAAAATAGTTCAAACATGCAAACCAAAAAGTCATTAAAACAAAACTCAACACAAAGATGGAAATCAATATTTCTACCCTGAATACACAGAGCAACCAAGATTCCTTGCAAGAAACCTTGTGTGCTTAAGCAAAAAATAAATGACGGTTACAAGAAAACGAATAAGACCAACCTTTTCACAATCAGTGAGAATTCGAAACAAGACACTTGCTATAAAACTAAAGATTGTGACAGAACAGTGATTGTTCCAAACTGAATCAGACTAGCATACAAGCTTCCAGAAAAAGAAATATTTCAAAAATCTTGAAAATTAAAGATATACGTGACTGTGTTTGCACACAGAGGCGTGTATACACAACAAGGCTTAAGGAAACTTGCGTACACGGAGGTTCAATTAAGGAAAGATGCGTATATACGCTTCTGTAAATAGAGAAACTAGCGTATAAAAAAGCTTCCAAGAAAAACAAAAAAAAAGTATGGAAAAAACTGATCAAAGCTCACAATTCAGGCACTGACTACACAGTAATAGAAGATAAATAGACAGTTGAGCCCTGATTGGCTTGAATACACCCAAACTAGGTACAACAATAGAGTTGTCCCCAGTGGAGTCACCAATCCTATTGTGGGATAAACTCCCCTAGGGTCTTGGGTGAATACCCTAGCAGACTGAAGGTTATCTATGCAAAGAAACACAGATTCCAGGCAATCATAATGCTACTATAAGCAAACTCTATGATAGGGGGTGTACCCGAGGTCCTATGTTTGAGAAGAGCCTCCCAGGGTCCAAACCCTTCTTAGAGTTCCTTTGCTCCTTTGACCTACAAAACAAACAATTCAAGAAAGTACAACAATATATGGACTAAACTTCATAAAGAAATCATCTTCATATTATAAGGAAAGGTAGTTAGTTATGCAATTAAACAACCGATCACATATGAATCATAACATGAATATCATAACATGAAGAATATCTATATCAGGAATAAAGACATGTGTTTCTCTTATTATAGACAAAGAAAGTACAGAAAAGGAAAAATTTCACTTAAGTCGTCCTTTCACAGGCTCCAAGTGGAACCATCTCCTGGATTCATCTAATCTCAAGCCTTTAACAAACTCCTTCCATGACTTACTCCATGATCTCTCAAGTAGTATGAAATCATCAACACACACAAGGAAACAAGGGTTTCCTATAGGATGGGGGAAGTGCAGAAGGCACAAGGATCTTCAGACCTGGTCAGGGAAATCTCAGCATAGAAATCTTTCTCTCTCTTCTCTCCTCCCTTTGGCCTTCCCATAGAAGCCTTTTTATACTTCTTCCAAAGTATTTTTTTAGTTGGGAATTCGTTGGGAACAGTTGGGCCACGGGCACTAATAGGTGATCAACAGGTAAAACCCGTGATCTCTGCCCGAAATTAAGGAGATTTATTTTTTTTAAGTGTTTTTATACATATACACGGGTTGGGTATACACAGACCCACGTATACACGCGTTTAGATCAGGGCAATGTCGCGTATAGGGAAAAAACACTATTTTTTTAAATTTTGGACTGGGTCTGGAAGGAGGGGTTGCCCTGGGCCATCAGTGTAGCTTCACAAACCTCAGGAGTGAGATTTGGAGCTATAACGGGAGGTTGGGTAGCTGGCTACCAAAACTGTGAAAAAGGCAGTCTGGGTTGTCTCGGAGGCAGGACTGGCTACTGGATCTACAAAATGTGCAATCTAGACTAGATTCTTGCTATTGGGATTGTGAAATGTACAATTCTAGCTGGGAAGGATTGCAAGCCCATCGATTGCATTGTGCAACTTCCTGGGACAACAGTCACCATCCTCCATAAATGCACAAAACAGTCCTGGAGGCTAGTTCTAGGTAGAAATGCACATTTCTAGAGAGGAAGGCAGAGCCTTCCTTCTCCAGATTTTGCAATGAAGCCTCAGTGAAGGCAGTGTCAGGGCCATGGTTGGCCTGACTCACCAACGGGCAACTAAAATAAAATAAGACATTGAATGAATGGTGACACTAAGTGAGAGTATAATTGATTTACAATGCATGCAAAACATGAATGAAAGATTCAACAAATAGGTCAACATGCATGTGGGTGAGGCGATTCGCTGGTTCGACGAACGTTCATGCAAAATAGTTTCATGCATGTGACAGCAGTGAGATAGCAACAAAAACTGAAATAGAGCGAGGAAAAGCTACTATACATGTAAACAACAGCAAGTGTTCAAAGAAATCAATCAAACAACACTCACACAAGCGAATACGTAAAAAGGGACAAAAATGATGAAAAGGACAAGATGAGGCCACTTACCTATGAATAGATGAGTTATATGTGTCGAAGATTCCTAGATGTGTTGTGGGATGTCACAGCGCCAAGATCGATGTGAATGAATGAGCTCTGATGTGTCGAATAAATAAGTTTGGTCTCATGACATGAATGCCACAAATCTAGGAAAAAGTGACACTTACAAGGAAGTTTCTAAAACAACTTTGCATGTAACCCCTGGTTGCTAAAAATAGCTCCCTTAATCATGGGATGTCTTTCGCATGTTGCCTCTTGTTATAATAGGAAGAGCAATGTCATGCATGCGTTCAAGTCAATTTTCCTTGGTCCCGGGTGGAACTGGTCAACTAGAATGCTCATGCATGCAGTTGCTCAACTGCTTGGAAAAAATGTGCATTTATGGATGGGAGCTGGGTTGACTGCCCAAGAGGTTTGCACAATTTCTAGGTAGAGCAGCTGACTACTGTCCTAATTTGCGCAAATTCTAGGCTGAGCAGCCCTACTGGGGAAACTTGTGCAATTCCTACTGGGAGTTTTGATTGGCAAGATTGCGCAATCCTGCAACCGAGCAGGTTGCGAGACAAGATTGTACAATTTTGGGATGGAAGGCTGGTTTCCCTCTAGAAATGTGCAATTTTCTAGAAGAAGCTACTTAGCCTGAAGCTGGACCAAGTCTTGGTGAACAACCTATGAGGGGAATGGATCAAACTATGATCGATAGGCTATCCTTGTGCGAAGAAAACACTGAAGCTTGACTACATGACGAAGCAATAGAGGGTGCTGTGAAAGGTTGGTAGGGACGCTCCAAAATAGGCTAACGTAAAATTTTGGTGGGTGGTTGTAGCCGCTACAATAGAATCCTTATGCAACTCAAGTAGTTTTAACTTATAAAGGGATGATGCCCTTGAAATTTTTTCCTTCATCTCGTTTATTTGTCATTCGTCCATAAACATTTCCATAGACCATGATATGTTTTTATCATGCTTGAATCATATATGTTATATTTTTCATCATAAAAAACTTTAAGCTTTTTTTTGTGAAAATTGATATAGTAGACAATTTTTAGAAATAAAAGAACTATAATTTAGAGTAATAAGATACTTAGAAATTTAACCATTTTATTTTAAAATCTAATAAATGGCATGCAAAAGCATTAACAATGAAATACCAAAGTATATATCTACTTTTAATTAATGAAAATCAACAATTTTTTCCTTATTAAAAATAAAAAGAAATTTAATCTATCTAAATTCTTGAATACTTGATTAATCCAAATCTAAAATATATCTAATAACAATGTTGAATTCCAATTCCAAGTCCACATGACTAGTGCACAGTACCTCATTCAATAGCATTGTGAACCATTGCATGTAGTTACATAAAACAGTCCCGCCCAATCTTAAAATTAGCTTCATAAAAAAAACTCTAACTTCAATCCAGACTAGCACAAGGATCCAATCGAACTTTTCATAGCTTGGTTAATTGAGACACCAAACATCCAATGCTACCATGTACCACACTATCAAAATCATCAACACTGGCTGTAATCTAAACTTCATCATAACTGATAGCCGGGTAAGTCAAGAGTCACCGTCATCACTTGCATAAAACTCCCATATATTGGATTAATTAAACAAACTGATTTTTCTCTATTCTAATCCCTCTAGGAGATTCTTTGTTTTGATTTGGAATCTCAGTTGCGAGCAACCCAACTTCTTATTATTGGACTTCTAGCATCAATCATCAATTTTATGTATTCACACTTTGGGTTATGAATACCTAATTTTGTACCCCCACAGTAGACATATATATCGCATATTAGAGATCTTATTCTGTCAAATTTAGATGCAATGGGGGTTGATTTTGAATCTTTGACAAACAAAATTTTAGGATCCTTAACAGGGCTCATCAACACTACCATATTGTATCCCTTATACACATGTAAGACCAAGTACTAGGTGAAGGTTTATGTCGGGGGTCGATAGAAATATATATCTATAGCTCCAGTGCATATTTTCCTTAGAATTAAACAGGGTTGTTTCTTTTTTTGGAATGGGTTTTGCTAAATTTAGTATCTTGCACATGTATTTCCTTATAAATCATCTAGGTTGAGTATTTTGAAATCAGTTTTGTATCTGGTTGCAATTTGGGTCACTAGATCATTGTTTTATCCTTGGGATAGTGTGCTTAAATTTGGTGGGGTTCATACTCCTTAGCACACTTAGAACTTTCTAACATTCCCTATCACCCACTCTTATTTATTCATTTCCATGCAATTGAAACTAGTGTTCCCTTGTGTTTCCCTATCACTCCCTAACATGCGTTGGTGCCACACCCTAGAACCTAGCACATCTTGGCATGTATTGGCATGCCTTACATGTCCTCGAACTGTATCACATGTGTTAGCACTTCTTTTCATTCCCTAGCACACCTTGGAACTACCTAGTAATCATGCCCTTATAGATAGCCTTACTTTTTTTGCAATTTGGCAACCCAACGAAGTCATTCAAAAACTAGTGTTGTGCATAGCCCAAAGTCTCCCTTTATCTGAAACCTCTTTTTCCCAACCCCTTATTGCAATCATAGGCTTTCCTCCTGCAAGTCCTATTTTATCACAACCTCTTTGAAAGGTCTTTCATTTTCCTTTTGGTTTTCTGCTTTTAATATTTTGTCATGATTTTTGTTGTGTGTTAAGAAGGTGATATTTTTAGCCTGCTACATTTGAGATTCATGTTTCTGAAGCTAATCCTCCTTTCGATAAACTTTCTTCCCTTAGTCTAACCTTAGGCTTGAGAGTTCTAGGAAAATTTGAATGTTTAGGCCTTTTCATTACCCGATATCCTTACCAATGACCATTGAAAACTTATCTTGTTTCACTCTAACATAGAGCTTTGGATTAGACAAAGCTCTGGTACCATGGGGGACCAAAAGAGGATTAAAAAACTTAAATGAAAGGGAGTTTGGGTGAGAGTTAGGGATAGCTACTACCTCAAAGATAGAATGAGAGCTTAGCTCTTTTGAACTACTATTTTTTCTCAAAATGAAAACAACCTTGGACAACTCATGCTCAAATTTAAATATCTACCTTGGAACACCATCCATATTGGAAACACCTCATGATTTGGTTGGAGATGATCTGTTAAGACAATGAAGTGTCACTTTTAAATTCATACTAGGATTTGAATGCCTCTTGTGGACATAATTAACAATATCAACTTCCATTCAAAATTATGGAGGGACGTAATTAATTGTTGACAGGACCCATTGTCTAACAACCAAGGCAGTGAAAACCCTTGGGAAAAAGAAAGAGAGTACACAAACTTTAGGTGTTTTTGGAGAAAGGTGCCTTCAACTCTAACCACTAGGTTTGAACATGCCCAACTTTGTAACAATTGAAAAAATGAAATGATATTTTCCAATAATCAATGTTATGGGTCTAGACTTTTTCCTTGTAAACCAATTCAATGGCCTTGAATAAAATATCTTTGATATCTACTTTGATTACAATTGAGGCCCAATGCATATTAATTGAAACATACCAATTAGGGTTCAGAGAAATAAATCTACCAAACTTCTCGCTAATAATGTGAAGGGCTTCCTCTATTTAGAATACAAGGCTAGGGCTTGACAATATAGCCCAAAGTTGTTGCATTGAGAGATGTTTGCGAGCGAGATCACAATGCACCAACCATGTTCCTAGGACTAGGCCCAATGGCCCCCAATCCCATTCTGCCTCCTTGATCTTATTATAGTCCCCCCTCAACCAAAATTGAAAGAATATCCAATTGTGAACAAATCCATGGAAAGTCGAAATATAACCCATGGTTGACATCCAATTGTCCAAAACCCATGCCATGAGAGATGCCTTTTGCATTGTCTTACCATAAAATTTTCTTACCAAAGTAGTTCTAACAAGTTTTGGATGTCCTCGAACTTGATATCCTTACTAGTGACCATTGAAAACTTATCTTGTTTCACTCTAACATAGAACTTTGGCTTAGGCAAAGCTCTTGAACCATGGGGGACCAAAAGAGGCTTAAAAGGATTAAATGAAAGGGAGTTTGGTTGAAACTTAGCGATAACTACTACCTCAAGGCTAGAATGAGAGATTAGCTCTTTTGCACTACTATCTTTGCTTGAAACGAAAACAACCTTGGACAACTCATGCTCATATTAAATATCTACCTTGGAACACCATCCATTTTGGAAACAAATCGTGATTTGGTTGGAGATGATCATTCAAGACAATGAAGTGTAACCTGTAAATTGTTCCTGGGATTCGAATGCATCCTCTAGACATGATTGATATCATAATCAACAATATCAACTTCCATTCAAAATTGTGGTGGGATATAATTAATTCAAATTCCATTCGAAACTATGGTGGGATAGAATTAATTGCTGACAAGACCAACTATCTAGCAGCTAAGACATTGAAAACCCTTGGGAAAGAGAAAGAGAGTACACAAACTTTACTTGTTGTTGGAGAAAACTGTGAAAGCAACAAATCTCCATCTTTTCTCAAAAAGCATTGGAACCATTATTTTATAATATCCTTTAAGAGTATAATAAAGAAAATATAAATTTCATATCAATAGAGTGTTCTCTTTATAATAATATCTTTTTTTCTATATAAATGTATAGAAAATTCCCCAAATAATTTTCCTCATTCTAAAATAACATCTAAACTATGAGGATGATATCGAAGGGACTTAAGACCACAACCTCCTACTCGTAATTTACAACACATATCCACTCAAATTAACTCATTACATATCTTTGAACTAGAAAAACTTATTTTAAAAAAGATGATTAAGAAAACAACATAAATCACAAAATATTATTGTTTCAATAATACGATAAATATATCCACTCTAAAGAAAAATTATAATTAATAATATAAATTAATAATTCTATTGGATATATAAAGAAAATAAACTATAACTTATCTCTAATGGAGTCCAAATTTCTCAAATTATCATTAATCTTACTTTTATTTAAGTACTCAGGGACGAGAATGAGATTTAAGTCAATTAATTAATGTCACTATTACTAAATATAAAAAATGCCATATAATTGAATAAATGTGTAGCATCCCAAAAGGAAAAGTTAAACACTCAGTCACCGGATGACATTGCGACCAGGAAAGAAGACCGATTCTCTATTTTATTTCAACGTAGTTGCACACCATACCACCCACTAGATATAAATAAAATTTCAAAATAAGATTTTTATTTTACTTGGGTTTCTATTTGTTTGAAGGTGGGATGGGAGAGTTTCAGAACAAATAAGTGTAAAAAAGAGTAAAAGAAGAGTTTAATATTACAATTGATCATATTCTTGCACACTATTTTTCACAAAATAAGGCCAACAGAGTAGAGCAGATGAGAGAGTTTGAGAACAAATTAGTGTAAAAAAAAATATAAGAAGAGTTTAAGATTACAATTTCTCATCTTATTTCCCACCATTTTTTGCAAAAGAAGGCCCACAAAGCAAAGCACGTTATAATATTATGTTCCAAGGAGATTTCTTAGGTATGCTTTAGGAGATCGGTAGATTCGTTTGATTGATCTTCCCAATTGATCCATAATTTGTTTTATATTTGTTGTTTGGATAGGCAAGGAGAATGAGTGAAGTATTTGAAGGATATGAGTGAAAATATTGCAAGTTGTCTGCAAATCTTTCATAGAAATTCACCTCAACAACTCTTCTCAATGGAGGTAAGAGGATCGATCATATGGTCCTTGCACACTTTTACAGAAATTATTAAATTTTTCTTTTAGTTGATACAAAAACCAAATGTAATAAATATTTAACCTTTCAACTCTCCCAATCATTTGATGTCTTCATCAATGCACCATAGGAATATTTCCATATTTCCATTGCCCTTGTATCTTCGACCTATTTTCTTTGTTTTTTGACTAGTTGGAAAACAAATTCAAAATTGATACTTGTGATGTGATAACCATGTATATGAAGACACCGTAAATATCCAAGACTGAGACCTAGGGTTTGATAGCATCTACGTTGTGTTTTGGTGGGGTTGGTAAATTTGTTGGGTTGAAATCATAAACACTCGGTTTGTGAATAATCATCTATTATTTTATTGAATTTAGATCGTGAAGGCTTTCTCTGGTACAATGGATTCTATGTCAAAGGATGGTTGGATCAGTTTCCTGTAGATTACTTAAATGTTCTATTTATGGGAATTTACATATAAAAAATATTCAATTGTCTGTATGTTTGTCTATATAGGATATTTCTTGTGGTTTGATTTATGTGGACAACCCGCTATACAAATCTATTCGTAATAGTTTATGGTATTGATACCCCTTTTGGTTTCTATTTTTGATGGAGCAACCCCTGACAGTACACCTTTTACCCCAAAGATGTTGTTGTTGGATAGAACTCTCGGGAGGAGTCTTACACTAGACATATAAATGGCTATTGTATATCACAATAATAAGAATTAACATATGAAGATGTGGCACACCCTAAACTCTATGCATTCAATCCATTTCTTTTTATTTCATGGAATATTTCATTTTGAATAGTAGATGTGTTGTGGCACTTGAGTGTGTTTGCATCAAATATTCTGAGGCCAAACCTAGATTCTCATGTGTCATGGAAATTCAACATATGCCTTGTTCAGCTAAGAACTACCTGTAACTCATCTTAGGGTACTCATGTATAATCTCAACTCATCCCACTTAACAAGTTACCAACACAAGGCTCATCACATCCAACCATGGTCTAAAATAATTAAGAAACACAATTTACATATTGACATGCCATAACACCTAGCATGTCTTAGAATCCCTTGGCACTATGTGGCATGCATTGACATCCCCTACATTCCTTGGCATGATTTAACACTCCCTATCACATCATGGCACTTCCTGACATACCTTGGTAGTTTATCATAACTTGGCATTACCTAGCATATAACCTTGTCACTCCCTCCTTAACACACCTAGAACTCATTGAAACTCCCTCTAACACACTCTTCTTCATTCATTTCCATGAATTTTGACCTAGTGCTTCCTTATGTTTCCCTGACACCCCCTAACACTCCCTAGCTCACCCTAGAACTTGACACATCTTCATATACTGCCCTAACACTCTAACATTCCTTAGCACTACATAGTATACCTTTTCACTCTCTCCTTAGCACACCTAGAGATCACTGACAGTCATGGTCACAAACTCTTATTCATTCATTTCCATGCATTTTTACCTAGTGCTCCCTTCTTTTTCCCTAGAACTTCTTGACATGTGCTATTACACCCTAGCACTATGACATCTTGGCATGTCACCCTGGCCTCTAGCATGCCTTAACACTTCCTAGCATACCTTATCACTTTGTCCTTAGCACACCTATAACTCACTGAAACTTCTAATTAGACACTCTTATTTATTCATTTCCATTCATTTTGACATTTTTCTCCCTTGTGTTTCCCTAGCACTCCCAGCTAACACCTCCTTGCACGCATTGGGACATCTTGGCTACATGTCACCCTAGAACTCTAGCATCCCTTAGCATTACCAAGCATGCCTTGTAATTCCTCCTTAACACACTTGGAACTCATTGACACTCCATGCCAAACACTCTTATTCCTTCATTTCCATGCATTATGACCTAGTGCTCCCTGTGTTTCCCTAGCACTCCCAAATACGCCTTGGCACACATTGGCATACCATGGCAGTTGTCACATCTTAGCAGGATTTCCTAGCACTCTACCCTCTATTGGCAATGCTTATCATACTTTGTCACTCATTCATTTACATGTAATTGGAATGAGTCCTCCCTTTTGTTTCCTTGGAAATCCCTAGCACGTGTTAGTGTCACATCCTAGAACCTAGCACAACTTGGCATGCCTTAGCACTTCACATGTCTTCACATGCCTAACATTCCTTGGAAATTTCTAACATGTGTTAGCACTTCCTGAAATTCCCTACACACCTTGGCACTCACTAGTTTTCATGCCCTCATATATAGCCTTACTCTTTTTGTGACTTGGGAACCCAACCAATTCATTGAAACAATAGTGACGTGCCTAGACCAAAGTCTACCTTTGTCTGAAACTACTTTTTCCATCCTCTTATCACAATCGTAGGCTTTCCTCCTGCAAGTCTTAATATGAAATCATCCTAACACACTTCATCCATGGGACACCTAGAATTCACTGACACTCCCTGGCATAATCTCTTATTCATTCATTCCCATGCACTTTGACCTATTTCTCCCTTGTGATTCCCTGACACTCCCAAACACTCCTTGACATGCATTGACACTATATGGCATATGTCAGCATGCCTTTTCATTCCTTAACAAGCCATGGCACTCCTTAATTATCATGTCTTCATAACTACCTTTATCTTATTTTAGACTTAGGAACCCAACCAAGTCCTTCCTTGACTACAACAACTTTACCAAGTTACATTTACTACAGCTAGACTATGCCTTGTTCCCCTAATGGCCTATAACACATATTAGGCTTCTCATGTCCAATATTAACTCATCCCACTTAACAAGTTACCAAGTCAAGGCTCACATCCAACCGTGCCCATAAAACAACTAAGCAACATATTTTACATCTTCACATGTCATAACATCTAGCATGCATAGTAATCCATTGGCACTACATGGCACATATTATCATCTCCTGCATTCCTTGGCATGATTTTCCACTGCCCAATAGACCCTACCATTCCCTAACATTCCCTGACACTCTAGCATGCCTTGGAACTTCCTAGCATATAACCTAGTCACTCCCTCATTAACACAATTGGAACTTCTTGACACTCCCTATCACACGCTCTTATCTATTCATTTCCATGAATTTTGAACTAGTTCTCCGTTATGTTCTCACAACACTCCCTGAAACACATTGGCACACCCTAGGACTTGGCACATCTTGGCATGTTGCCCTAGCACTCTAGTAATCCTTGGAACTACCTAGCATACCTTGTCACTCCCTCCTTAGCACACCTAGAATTTAGTGACAATCCCTATCGCACACTCTTATTCATTCATTTCCATGCATTTGGAACTAGTGCTTCCTTGTTTTTCCCTGACACTCCATAACTCTCCCTAGAATGCATTAGCACACCTTATCACCTAGCACATCTTGGCATGTTTCCCTAGCCTCTAGAATTCCTTAGCACTACCTAGCATACCTTGTCACTCCCTCCTTAGCACACCTTGAAACCACTGACACTTCCTATCACAAACTCTTAATCATTCATTTGCATTCATTATTTTCACATAGTGTTCCCTTGTGTTTCCCTAACACTCCCTAACACTTCCTAGCACTATTTTTCACACCTTGGCACCTAGCACATATTAGGCTTATGTCGCTCTGGCACACTAGAATGATTTAGCGCTACTTAGCATACCATGTCACTCCCCTCTTACCACACCTGGAACTCATTGCCACTCCCTATCACACACTCTTATTCATTCATTTCCATGCATTTTGACCTAGTGTTCCCTTGTGTTTCCCTAGCACTCACTAACACTCAACACACATTGGCACACCTAACTGTAATGAGTTTCACTAAAATTCAATCCAAAAACCCTTCCAGAGTCTAGCTAGTTACTTGTTCTTCACTAAGATATTAGGGTTAAGTTTATTGTATAGTGTTTAGTGTGAAAATATTACTAGGTGTTTTTATCACATTAGTTGGAAAGTGGCTAAGCCACAAGCATGATAGAAGGTTCTTGAATCTTGGACTATAAAACTAACGAACAAATATATGACTGTAAGATCTTTGGGAAATTCTAGTTCTCTAAAGAGATTCATGATAGTGATTTTCCCATTGCACTAGACCCGAGAACGCGATTGTTAATTAGACGCAGAGAAGTGGTAGTTTGATGTAGTAAATGTCAAATGTACAATTTAACAACATGATTGAGGCTTACCTTTGACATCAGAATTCAGTTTTTTGTCTTCGTGGTGCAAACCCCATGATGTCCAAGAGTGACAACCTCCTTGCAACAACACCCTTCGAGTAGTTACCAAATGACTTCCTTGCCTTTGATTGCCCTCTCCTAATCCTATTCACTCTCAATTCCTTCTCCCTTACTCTCCTCTCACTGTGCTCTTTTGCTTCCTATTCTCCTTATCGCAATTTCTCTTCTCTTTCTACTTCTCACTCCATCCTTTTGGTTAGTTAGGGCTTGGCTAACTAGATTTCCATTTCCTATCATTTTTCCTCCCATTTTCTACCCATCTTTCATTTGCCCTCTTCCTAGGTCTGTTCTAGAATCAACAAGGTGTGAGGGAAGAGAAAAATTCATTCATGTGTGCTAATAGGTTGCAAAATATATCCTTGTCCTCATTGACGACATCAAGGGCTGTAAATATTATTCCTATGAGTGTCTATGAGTCTCTTCTTAGGTCTTGGGTCAAATTATTTTTTCTCTTTCAACTATATGGGTCGAGCTATATGTTCTTTAAGCCCCCCATTGATAGAGTTCCTTATACTTGTATCATTCCCCTGGTATAAAGACATATGTATAGGTTATTATGGTATATGTTGAAATTTGGTTATTACACTCACCTTGAAGTCATTGAGGTTCCATCTAACTCCACCTAGTTAATACAATGTTCATTGAGTTACAAAAATGTTCCATCAATAATTATAAGTGGTTACCTTAAGGAAGGGCCATTGATTGAAACCTCATCAATGGAGATTGGGTTGATGGTTAGGGTTTTGACTTAGTTAGACACTATTCACTATTATTTGTGGGTATAGAGTAATTATGATCTCCCCATGTAGACAAGGATAACTGAGAAGTGTTTCCCATAATCATGCAAGTGGAACATCAACACCTACATCAGGGTAACAACAAAATATTTATCATATTTATACAATGCAAGGTGATAGGAAACTATTTACAATATATACGTGAATTTACTAATATTAGGACCATTAGTGTCATATCTACATACTTACCACAAGACGAGGGTCATTACAACCCCTTAAAAATAGCCATAAGGCCTTCCTCTTTTGCATCTCCTTGGCCACAAGGGTTTAATTGAAAAACACATAGTTCCTTTAAAGGTTTGAAGGTTGAGGCAACCAATTCAAGCCCTTGAACTTAAAGATAATCAAATATTTCCAGTTTTACAATAATAAGTCCATTACGTACACTCCTCATCTTAGAGTTGTGTAGAGAGGGAGAATAATTAATTGATGCCAACCTTGTAAATGAACAACTTTGCCTACTCATTGGTTGGACTCTCCACCTCTAATTGAGACCACTAACACAACAAAATGTCCAAGATACCCATAAGATGTTCCCTACACCCAAGGGCTTAAACTAAACCTTCATAAAATGTACCTTCAACTTTAGATGTCCCAAAACAGTGATATCCTAACCCAATATAGCCTATTTTTTAGATTTTTTTAACTTTCTCCTTAACTAACACTTGTTTTTAACTATTTAATCCACTTACAATATACTCTCTCTTGTTTGCACCCACCTAGTATACAATAACACTTATGTTTTTAATACAACCAAGTTAAGAGGGCATGTTTCTTTCTTACACTTAAATGTTTTCAATACGACCCAGTTAAGAGCACGTGTTTCCTTTTCAAATTCCAAAACTATAACATGTCTATCTCTATAAACTAACAAAAAAATCATTGCATAAAAAAGGTAAGCTTAAAATTAAATGAAAATTAGATTATTATTATTATGATAAATACACCAAATATGGAAAAAATGTTTTCAAAGACAACCATAAAAAGAAGTGTTAGTTTGTAAAATACAACTACAAACTTATTAAACCATCCTAGATCCATCCTAACCCCAATATGTTAAGCATCGAGACGGATCCAATCTCTTGATGTGCAAACCTTCTTTTTGGTGCTTGATAGATCCACGTTAAGATGGATCTAGGTTGGTTATATAATAATATATAATATCTATATTTGTATCTATGTGTCTCTTTCTTATTCCCTCTCTCTATCTCACCCCCCAAACATACACACTCTCTATCCATATCTATCTCTCTCTCCCTCCTTCTTCCTCTTTGCCTCTCTCTCTTCCCTCTATCTCTCCTCTCTCCGTCACTCCCTTGTCATTCCCTCTCTCTCTCTCTCTCCACCTTTCTCCCTCTATGTCTTTATTCTTCCTTCCCCCTCTCTCCCCCTCCCACTTCATCTCTCTCTCTTCCCTCATCTCTTCTCTCCCTCTCTTCCCTCATTTCTTCTCTCCCTCTCTCTCTATCCATCTATCCCTTGTCACTCCCTCTCTCTCTCCACCTCTATTTCCCTATGCCTTAGTTCTTTCCTCCCTCTCTTCTCCCCCCCTTTCTTATTCTCTCTCCCCCTCCAAACTCCATATCTCCCCCCCCCTCTTCTCCTCCTCTTCCCCTCCAATCCATATCTCTCTCCCCCTCCCTTCTTCTCTCTCTCCCATCTCTCTCTTCTACCTCCTTCTCTCCCATGTCCTCACATCACTCTCTCTCTCTCTCCACCCTCCATATTTATCACTATATCCCTCCCCCTCTCTTCCCTTCACTTTTCTTGCTATCATCACTTGGATCCTTAGTTAAGAGAGATTTATGTTGGTTATTACTAATATTTGTATTAGATAAATTTCACAAATTTAATTATAAAAGTATTCTCATTTTTAATTTTATTAAAACCTTCATTTAATCTATCTGGAAATAATTTTAGTAGTTGTGAGGATAGAGGGTTTATATATATCTCAAAACTAATTACAACCCTTTTCCTAATAGCTTCAAATAAAAAATGTTGTAAAATTAAATTAAATTAAAATATTTTTATTGTGAAATAAGTTATGGTTTTTGGGCATGTGTTATTGATAAGCCATGGTATTGCCCCATGGTATTGTAACAAATCCTATTTAAAAGTTAATAATATCCATGGTAAAATGGGGGTGAATATAGATGGTTAAGAATCTTTTCATATTGTTATAAAATATTTAGATTGTGAAAAAAGATATGATTTTTTTGGCATGTGGTCTTGATAAGCCATGGTATTAGCCCATGCATGGTATTAGCCCATGCTATTGTAACAAAGCGTATTCACAAGTTCATAATATCAATGACAAAGAGGGGGTGGATATCCATGATTAAGAATCCTGTCACATTCTTATAAATATTTTGATTTTGAAATAAGTTATGTTTTTTGGGCATGTGGTATTGATAAGTCATGGTATTGGCAAATGGTATTGTAACAAAGTCTATTTACAAGTTAATAATATCCATGGTAAAGTGAGAATGAATACCCATGGTTGAGAATATTTTCATATTGTTATAAAATATTTTGATTGTGAAATAAGCTATGTTCTTAGAGTATGTGGTATTGATAAGCCATAGTATTGGCTCATGGTATTATAACAAAGCCAATTTTTTACAAGTTAATAATATCCACTGTAAAGTGGGGGGTGAATATCCATGGTTAAGCATCTTGGCATATTGTTATAAAATATTTTGGTCGTGAAATAAGTTATGGTTTAAGCTATGGTTTTTGGGCTTGAGGTATTGATAAGCCATGGTATTGGCTCATGGTATTGTAACAAAACCTATTCACAAGTTAGTAACAAAATCAAAATATAACAAATTGAATTTTATTATTTTTATTATTAATTGAGCCAACATTTAGATTTTTGCACTGATCCCCATATTTTTGACTTTTATTATTATTATTACTATTATTATTTAACTAAGCCCATATTTAGAATTGTTTACATACTTACATTACACCTACACATCTACTCTACAATCTATAAATACTGTATTTATTGTTTTTTAGGGAGGAAAATTTTAACATTTTTGAAAAAACTTGGCCTTAATTTTGATGTAACAAAGCCCTCCCAAATCCAATCATCATCTATGTTCTAAAATAAGTAGTATATCTTCACTTTTCATAGGGCGGACGAAAGACGACTAACACATTTTCACTTTTCACAGAAGGAAAACGAGATTAAAACAAGTAGTATATTTTCACTTTTCATAGGGTGGAGGGAAAACATGTAACACATTTTCACTTTTCACATGGACGGAGGGAAAATGAGATTGAAGAGAGTTGTGAATTAAGGTTTTACCAGTAGAAAACTAATATCGAACCCCATCATTCGATATTCTATCCATTAATGACGCCCATGTATGTTTCATTTCTAACCTCATTGCATTTCCACCCCACTTTTAGTCTTCTCGACACAGGGAGGTGTACACACACCTCAGATATCTGGTTCAAATTTCTCTATTTTTTCATCTTTTCTTTTAAGTTTATGCTTTAATTTTTCTGCCGCACTTTGTGACTATTTGTTTGCAGTGATGGCATTGGCATTTGATGACTTTGGGAGGCCATTTATCATAATAAAGACGTAGAGGAAAAAGACCCAAATGCGAGGCTTAGATGTTCAAAATGTCTAACATTGTGGTCACCAGGGCTATTATGAGAATACTACGCACTTCACTAGACTCCAATGGAATAAAAATGATGCTCTAGAATCCCTACAGTGATGTCATCATCCGCAAGCTCCTATTCCTTTTATTCATTCTCTATTTCTAGATCAGTGAAACCACCCTTAAATTATGAAAATTAGTAGAATTTACTTCAAAAATTGTATGATTCTTAACTAAAATTTACCTAAATTTTCTGTAAAGACTGAAATAAGCCAATACTTTGCGATCTACTCACTCTTTCTCACAAACCCTGATGCCCACCAAGCTAGATGCTCTACATATGTCAATGTCTCCTACTAAAGTTCTTAAAATTGGTGAATGTGTTCAGATGTCATTTGGATCATTGGACATCTAATGTGCATTAAGGGAATTTCAACCCCTAGATTTGTATTTGCCATATTCCATCATGTTCGTTCTATTTATAGGTGCATGTTGGTCGTAGTTGTGGATAGAGATTGGCACAATCCTTTTGGTTAGATTTCAAGAAATTTCTATTTAAAGTAGTTCTCCTATTTTATAGGAGATAAATTTTTAGGTCCTCCATGTCAAACATAGCTACATGGTATTGGTCATGTTAGTGTCAATATCTACATACTTGCATCAAGGTTCAAATTTTCTCTTTGCATTTTCATTTTAGGGGTCCCATACTGAAATTTTACATTATTTCATTAGGTCATGTCAAATTGATCCACTAATGGTTGTCTTCTCTTCAGAAAATCTAAATTTCTCCCTCATAGAGTATACTTGCTGACCTTTCTTCAAGTTGTCTTCAGTTATGGTTTCATGGCCAATTGGCAATCATGCTTCCATTAGGTCATAGGGCATGTTCTCATTAGGTCTTAGGGTTTCATTACCAAGGTCAAGAGCCTGATTTAGAACTGTAAATAAAGGGCAAAAAGGGTATGAGGATGATAAATAAGTCAAGCATGATAACCTATAGGTCATAACCATTGAATAATTATCTTTTAACCCAATGTAATTTTCACTTCAAAAACATGTTTTTGAGGTGAAAACAAAGTAGTTTTGAGTTAATTTGTATTTATTATGTAATTTTAAGTCACTATATGTAATAAATGATCCCAGATGCACCATAGCATCTCTCTTTGCTGCAAGACAAAGAAACACTGCAAAAATCAGTTCATGTTGAGCATTATCCACCTAAAAAGACACAACAAAGAAAAGGCATTATTAACATAGCTTTTAAGAAGGACAAGAAACATTAGAAAGTGGGTTTTTCAAGTGAAAAATCAAATCTATTCCTGTTGAAGCTCTCACATTTCCTTTTCAAGTTCATTATTCTCATTTGGCAAGAAAGGAGTCATAAAATGAGAAGAAGAGGCAAGGCTGAGTGAGTTTTGGGCGAAGGAGAGTTAGCGTTGCGCTTCTGGAGGGTGACACTGCACTTCTGGAGTAGTGGTGGAGTGGCAATGCACGTATATAGACTGAAGCTACGCGTTTCATGTAGGCAGGGTTGGCGATGCACATTGAGGCCCCATGCTGTGCATCTGGGAAATTCCACAATGTAATTTTACACTATGTTGTGCTTCTAGGACTGGCACAACCTGTCTGTGTAGTGGCACTACCGGTTGTGCAGGAGGGATAGGAAGGCCTCAAAACTTCATACAAACCTCAAATTTTCCATCTCTTACTTGCATACAAATAAGTGGTTTTCCATGCTACATTGATTGGTTTGTAATTTAACTTCTAAGCTAAATTTTCCCATGGCATGTTGTAGCTCTGATACCACTTGTTATAGATATAACCCAGAAATATAGCTCTGATACCACTTGTTGTAGATCTAACCCAAAAATATTATAGATCTGATATGAAAATATAAGCCAATGCAAATAAACCCAGAAATAATATGAAATGATTCGTTATTGATATCAAACCCTTAAGGTAGGGCAACACCATACAATCACTCCTTAAGGAAGGAGAATACTCCACAAACCATATGCTTTTACATACAATAGTTCTTGACTATTTCTTGACATCCCTCCATGTGGAGTCCCTAGCCTCTTTATAGGCCTCATACATGCAATACCATGGATCATTACCACGGTTCCCTCATACCATCCACTAATACCATGGGCCCATTACATTATTACTAACTACTTGTGGTCCCTTACATGATATGGGTTAACCACCTTATTTATTACTATGGCCCCTCTCATTATTACATTATTACCTTGGGTACCTCCCTTGGTACCCCATATTATCCCCCCTAGGTATATAACATGGAAAGTGCCTAAACCCTAAAATTATCCCTTTTATGCCTAAAACCCTAAACCCTCATTGTTCCTCCTATCACCTATCACTACAGCTCTAAAATCTATCCCTTTATCCCTTTATCCCTATTCCATAACATACCTATCCCTTTATCCCTCTTTGCCAAGGGAAATTTCTCAAATAAACCAAGCCCTCCCTCTCATTTTATGATTCTTGCTCCCTCATTAATTTTCTATCCCATTAGGTCATCTCCCACCCCATCACTCCTAAAACACTTTTACTCATTCCCTTCATACAACCTCAAGCCTTGCAAACATGGATAGAGAGGATTGAGACTATGAGGAGGAGGAAAACATAGGTAGTGACACCTCGGCAGATAGAACTAGGTAGCAAAGAAAACCACACAAGGGAGGCAGGATTATTAGAGAAGAGCCATCAATCCTTAGGGAATTCCAGACCTCTCAGTTGGCTATCACATGTTTTAGATATCTTGGCTAATATGAGTTCTGTGAGCAAGTAGAGAGAGTTCAATACCACATGGAGCTCACCAAACTTTTTGTAGCCCATCTTCGGGACAACAAGGTGACTCTTGCTCGGGTGACATTCACAGTCTCACCTTCCATTATTGTACATGCCAAAAAGATTCCAAATATAGGGGAGAAGTGGTACAAGGCCCAGGACCTGGATGAACACTATTATGAGCCTTACATCAAACCCCGGTACAGAAATGAGGTGAAGAGACTTTTTCCTTTCATATTTCTTGAAGACAAGTATGTCGCCATGATGAAAATCATCATGAAATATTTCACTTGTGAGGGCATATTTTCCAGGCTATACACCTATCACATCGGGCTCCTCATGCATTTTACTAGGGTGAGGATGTTAAACCTCCCTTTTTTCTTGTTTAGTAATATTGAGAAGATGGTTCATTTTGTCCAGAAGAATCCATGCCCGCAGCAAATGAGTAATCTCAATCGTTATTCCCTGAGCAAGATGATTGTGCTTCATCATCTCAGTCTCCTCAACATCTCTTGGGAGATATTATTTCTCATGACATCTTCAGGGTGTTGGGTACCAAATCGCACCATCTTTCCATCCATTTCTATTATCCTTTTTTGACCTTTTTGTACTCATTTACCTATGTTGTTATATTAAACCTACAAGGTAAACACCCTTGACTTTTCCAATTGGAATATTTTAATTAATGAAGTAATTTCATGGAGTATTATCTAGTTACAGTACTGAAACATATGTTTGGCCACAGCTTGGAGAACATGAACCCTCGTTTCAACACCTAACAACAGGTCTAGTAATGGCCAGCCATCAGGAGGTTGAGCAGCTGGAGTCACGATTCCCCTAGAACTATTCTTGGACCTTTTTTCTATCTCGGGCATCTAGTGATGGTGTCGTTCCAACTTATGTACATTTTGAAGATGTGGTTACCATGTTTCAGGGAGCTCTATTGATCTCCCTCGTTGTGCATAAAATGCAGATTGTTCCTGTGAATGGGGGTTCTCCCATCACTATTGTAATCATTTGTTACAGATTAATAAAATACCACTTATTTTTCTACTCCAATATTTTCCATGACTAATGCAGCCCTGATCAGAGAGCTGGGCTCGCTCTTCTAATCAAGTGTTGTGTCTTTGTGTGTTTGTCATTTATTAGTTTATGCTTGTTGTTACAGTTCTTTCTTGTTTATGATTATTTCTAAAGTTCTATAGTTAGTTTAATCTTACAGCCACGTTTTGAATATTAAACCGTGAACCCTTGGTCACAACGGATTACACGTTTTCCCCTGCATATACCTTGTGCATTGCCTTGAAAGGATACGCACCCAGATTGATAATCTAATGTCAGAATAGGGTGAATAAATCATTCATATCTGGACACCAACATTTTGGCGCCATTGTCGGGGAGGCTAACAAGGTGCAGACAATAATCCGGACCAACCAGAGGGTCAATCTCTCATCCTAGGGAGAGAATGAGTTTTCTCGCTCTGCTTGAGGTCTTGAGCGTAGGTATTCTTTCTGCTTGTTTATTTTTTCTTTTTTGTTTGATTTTGGGCCATTCTCTTGTCCTGGGGAGGGAGGAGTCTTTTAACGCCCTACTCCAGGCCTTGAGTAAGATTTGTTTCTTTTTAATGCTTGTGTGTTTCCTTTTTTGTGGAAAAACCCTATCTTTTACCTTGGGGAGGGAGGAGTCTTTTGATGCCCTGCTTCAGATCTAGAAGTATTAGGCCTCCCGTAGCGTGTGTCTATTTCTGGTTCTTGTCCCAAGGAGGGAGGAGTTCTTTGATGCCCTCCTCCAGGATTGAAAGCCTAGATTTTTGTTTTGTTAGCTACCTTTCCTTTTGTGACTTATTTCATCTTGGGGAAGGAATGGTCCTTTGACAACTTACTCCAAGGTTGAAGCACTGTAGGTTCATACCAAAAACCTCCATCATATAAACTTTTGTATGAACAAAGAATCAAAAAAGAGGGGCAGAGGGAGAGCCCCAAAGAGGGCAGGACCAGATCTAGGAAGAAAAACATATATCCAACAAATCATAGCAAAGGCTGAATCAGAAGCACCCTCTCACACAGCTGCAAGACTAGGGGTAAAGAGAGTGAAGTTTGAGTGATAGTCAATGGAGAAATTAGTGCTGGCTACGACATTCTATGGTGATTTGACACACAAGTTCCTCTAGTAGTGGAAGAAATATCTAGCAATAGGCCTGATCCAGAGAGTCTTGCACTGGTGATAGTAGAGGAAGAAATTGCAAGTAGGACATCAAAGGGTCAGACTGCTCCAGTAAGGGAAAGGAAGTTGCAGTTGAGGGGTCAAGCCATCAGGCCTTAGGAGAAGGAAACGAGGAAAAACATACATCACCAAGACACCGGGGAAGTGCTACTAAAGCAACTCGAGTTCCAGTAGTAAAGATTCCTCAGCCACCCTCCACAGAGCTTGTTGAAATCCCCAGCGAGTATTGGAAGATATTTATGGCTCCCAAAACCTCCACCATCGATTTTCTGATTGGGGATCTGGGAGCTAGCGTGCCTACAAAGCCTATTCCATTGGTAGCCTTACCAAACTTTCATGGGCCCATTTCAGAAGATCTTGACACATTTCTATTTGAGTTTGACATAGTGTGTCAGGGGTATGATTACATAACAGATGCCCTGAAGTTAAAGATTTTCCTGTCTACACAAAAAGGAACGTCTCTGCGATGGTTCATGGACATTGGAGGAAAATCCATTTCCACATGGGATAACATGCAAATAGGCTTTTTGGAGAAATACAAGGATTACTGTAAATCTCGAAACATCAAGGAGGAACTCTTCAGGTTCACACAGAAATAAGATGAAAGATTGGAATATTGTGTGGAAAGGTTCAAGTACATCTTACAAAGGTCAAGCCATTCTACCCTAGATAAGGAAATTTTAAAGATTATCCTCCTTCGATCCTTCCGAGAGGACTCGATAGAACTATTGAATATTGTGGGAAAGGGAGACATCTCCAAGGAGACATTAGAAGATATTTGAAATTTACGTATTCAGTGCTCGAGGGGGCTTTCAAGGTAAGCTCGGGATCCAATCAGCAAAGGGATCTAGTGGGGGTGTTACACAAGCAGAAATTTGAAATATGCTAGACAATTTGAGGATAGATATCCTCAACACCCTGTTAGCACAAATGGAAACTCTGCAAGTAAAACAGAAGCAGCTGGAGCTAGATAGGACCATGGCAATATTTTTTCCGAACGGCAGGAAGAAGCACTTGGAAAGGGAATGTCCACTAAATTCCATAGAGGAATGTGTGATCTGTGAGCTCAATCATGTGACAAGCTCATGCCCCTCCTTGCCAGGCCTGAAAGTAGTATTTCAAGGAACGAGGGAGGACACAGAGCAACTATACCTCATGGGATCCAGAAAGCCATGGAAGCCTCGACCACCGATGGGAAATCAAGGTATGTACCTAGATCCATTTCAGTATTTCAATAATTACAATATGAATCCACAGACCATGCTTTATCCCCATATGTGGCCACAATACTAGTATCCACCTTGGCAGCAGTGGAACCCTCAAGCTAGTACAAGCTCTTCATGGGCTCCAACTTGTCGAGGATCCCCTCTTGGTCAGTTTCCTCAGTAGATGCCTTAGCATATACCATAGTAGCAGCTCCAATTACGCTCCAATGTGCCTCCTAGTAACTAGCCTACCCATCCTTAGCTTCCAATGCAACCTAACCCTAATACTAACAATAAGGGAGCTCATGAAGCTGATGTTCTTAACCTGCCTTCATATAGTATCTCTGTTGCAGAGTTGTATGAAATGAATCTGCGATCAGGTCAGAAATCTTACGTCCAACCTCCTCCAGTTATCATTGAACAAATTGAGAGTGAAGGTAAGGAGTCATAACTGATTAGGAAAGAGCCAAAACAAACTGATAAAAACCAGGCGCCTCATGTTAAACAACATAAATCTGAACCACCTTACCCAGAGAGACTAATTAGGAGTAAACTAAGCCCTCAAGCTGAATTTGATTTATTAGGAGAATTGCAGAACTTATTTGTTAAAATTCCTTTGTTACAAGCTATAAAGGATGTGCCAATCTATGCAAAGAATCTTAGGGAATGTTTTTCAAAGAAACCTGCCAAGAAAACTAAAGATCCCCTCACTATACATGTTATGGGAAAACTATCGGACTTTATGATGGGAAAATCAATGCCGGTGAAATATGGAGATCAGGGGAACCCGATTTTGAAAGTACAAAGTAATGGGGTAGAGATTCCAAATGTGTTGGTAGACCTAGGTGTTGCCATAAACATCATCACCACTGAGACAATGCATGCATTAGGTATTCACAATTTGAAGCATACACCTACAATATTGGAACTAGCAGATCGATCTACAGTCAAACATGTAGGGAAGTTGGAAGATGTGACAATTTCAGTGGATTCATGGCATTACCCCATAGATTTCCTGGTATTACATACATAGTCTTCAGTGGGCGGTCATCCCTTGATTTTGGGTAGACCATGGCTGGCCACTGTAGATGCTTACATTAGGTGTCGCTAAGGAAATATGGTTATTTCTAATGGACATAACACTAATAATTTAGTGCTATATCCACCGACATAATGAAATCCACCCATAAAACCAGTAGGTAGCAAGAAAGTTGTATCTGTGGTAGAGGCTAAAATGAAAGATGAAGAAGTGAGACCAGTCCTCACTATTGGAGAGGCCCTTCAGTTGAAAAAGGAATCAGAAGATGTTGTAATCACTTCCTTCATGGATGATCCTTGTTCCATTTCAAAACCAAACCAGCAGATCCTAGAATCTATCCTAAGCTGCGAGAGTCAGGAAACTATGGAAACAATAGAGGGATTAGAGGAGCCACCTGCTGATACACCCCATGAAAGTGTTCAAGTGGAATTGGAACTAGGGAAAACTTTGAATATTAATCCAAACCTATCAAAATCCCAGAAGAAGCAACTTGTAGATATTATGTGGAAACATAGGGAGGCCTTTGCCTGGGATTATGTAGGCATGAAGGGGATCCCTTCCAACTTATCCACCCATCATATATATATTAAGGAAGATTGTCATCCTATAAGACAACCTTAGAGGAGAATGAACCCTGTAATGAAATATGTTGTGAAAGAAGAGCTTCAAAAATTACTACATGTAGGTTTTATCTATCCTATCTCGGATAGCCAATGGGTCTCACCATTATTAATGGTCCCCAAGAAGAATGGAAAATGGTGAATCTGCATAGATTATCGAGAGTTAAATAAGGTGACACAAAAAGGAAATTTTCCCTTGCCATTTATTGATCAAGTTTTAGACACATTGGCTGGCAATAAATTTTTCTCTTTCCTGGATGGGTTTAGTGGACATAACCAAATCCAGATTGCTCCTGAGGACCAGGACAAGACCACTTTCACATGCCCTTGGGGAAAGTTTTCATACCGGGTCCTTCCTTTTGGCCTCTGTAATGCTCCTGCGACATTCCAGAGGGCAATTCTGGGAATCTTCTCTGACTTGATAGATGACAGTGTTGAAATCTAATAGACGATTTTACTCCATATGGGGACTCATTTTTGGAGGGGTTGAAAAAATTGGAAAAAGTTCTCGCAAGGTGTATACAAGAGTATAGTAATGCCACATGATGATGGAAGAGGCAATCATTCTGGGACATTTGCTCTCAGATGAAGGGATCAGGATGGACCCAACAAAGATAAAGGTAATTTTGCACTTCCCAACACCTAAGACGCCCACACAAGTACGCAGTTTCATTGGTTGTGCTGGTTATTATAGACGTTTCATAGAAAATTTTGCAAAAGTATCACACCCACTATTTCAATTACTAACAAAAGATTCAGAATTTGTGTGGTTAAATGACTGTGATGCAGCCTTTACAAAAATTAAAGAATTAGTCTGCAGTGCTCTGATCCTTAAAGGACCAGACTAGGAATTACCTTTCCACATTCATACAGATTCCTCTCAAACAACAATTGGTGTAGTGTTGGGACAGAAAGAGGGTAAGGTACCTTACACAGTCTACTATGTTAGTAAAAATTTGGCCCCCACTGAATTAAACTACACGGTGACTGAGAAAGAATTCCTTGTTTTCGTTTATGCCATCAATAAATTCCAGCACTACATTATCGGGTATCCTACTTTTGTGCACATTGATCATGCAATCATTAGGTATTTAATGAACAAACCTGTTGCCCCTAGTCGTATTATAAGATGGTTGTTACTACTACAGGAATTTGATATTACCATAGTAGATAAACCAGGGAAGGACAATGTGGTTGCAGATTTCTTATCTAGGATAGAACATGATGGTAAGGATACACCAATTGAAGATAAGTTTCTAGATGAGAATCTTTTTGCAGTTTCTGCTAACACTCCATGGTATGCATATATTTCTAATTATCTTGCTACATGTAAAGTGCCTCTTCATCTGTCCTATAAGGAGTAAATGAATATCATTCACCAGAGTGCCTGATATTTATGGATGGCAGGATATCTCTTCCATACATTTGTTGACCAGCAGATTCGGCATTGTGTGGCAAGAGATGATATTTTTGAGATATTAAAAGATGCACATGATGGACCCTATGGAGGACATTTTGTAGATAAAGGAACAGGTCATAAGGTGCTGCAAATGGGATATTACTGGCCCTCCATCTTTCGTGATGCTCAGGATTATGTTTGAAGGTGTGATAGCTGTCAACGGATGGGACAACCTGGGAAATCATATGAAATGTCTCTTCAGCCCCAGATAGTCCTTGAACCATTTGAGAAATGGGCCATCGATTTTGTTGGCCCCTTTAACCCACCTTCTCATCAGAAAGATTACATCCTGGTCTATATCGACTATGTAACTAATGGGTGGAAGCTAGAGTGGTCACAAGAGCAACAGGGAAAATAGTGGCATATTTTCTTTTTGAGGAAATCTTTGCCTGGTATAGGACTCCAAGGGAAATTGTATCAGACGGTGGATCACAGTTCACGTCTCATATGATAGAAAAGTTGATGCAGAAATGTGGTGTCAAACATAGAGTGACAACCACCTATCATCCCCAGGTGAATGGATAAGTAGAAAGCACAAACAAGGTATTGGAAAATATCTTGACAAAGACAATAGCAAGCCATCGCCAAGACTGGGCACAAAAAATTCCAGAAGCTTTATGAGCATACAAGACAACATGGCGGAATACAACAGGGTTTTCTCCATTTGAATTAATCTATGGGAAATCCCCCTTGTTTTTGGTGGAATTTGAGATTAGTACACTCAGAACAGCTCTGGAAGTAGGCTTAGATCTATTAGAAGCACATAAACACTGATGAGAACAACTAAATGATTTGGATGAGATTCGAATGATGGCTTCTCAAAAGACTACAATTGTTCAACAGCAGAGAATGAAATGGCATGATAAATTTATCAGAAATAAGGTGTTTCATGTGGGGGACTAGGCATTACTGTATGACTCCCAATTTAAGGATTTCAAGGACAAGCTTTGCACTCATTGGATGGGTCCATATCAATTGGATGCAGTGTTTGACAATGGAACAGTTAGATTGAGTACAATAGATGAGAACCATACCTTGTTCTTAGTAAACGGACACCATCTAAAACTATACCACCGTCCAACCTCTAAATATTCCTTTGTTAAAAACTTTCTTCTTTATCTGATTTAATGGTCATTGGAAAAGAGGATCCTCTCACTCTAATCCTAATTAATATATATCTATATACATACATACACATACATATATAATATATATATATATATATATTATATTATATATATATATATATATATATTATATATGTATATGTATATGTATAGTTGTATATGTATATGTATATGTATATGTATATGTTTATGTATATGTACATGTATATTATATGTATATGTATATTTATATGTATATTAAATATACAATATAATATACATATACATATACATATCATATTAATCATATACATACATATAGATTTATATATATTATATATATATATATATATATATATATATATATATATATATTATATTATATTATATATAATATTGTTGCTACTTACTTGTTTGTCCTTTGCAGGAATAACAAAGAAATATGGCGAGGAGAAATGTAACAACTAGTGTTGTCATGAAGATATTGTTGTATTCCACTGGTGAGAGGCACTAAGTGTTTTTACTCCACTAAGTGTCGTTACTCCATAATTGTTGATACTCCACAACTTTCGTTACTCCAGCGGTGCCATTACTCCGAAACTGTTGTTACTCTACCGGTGTCAATACTCTGCAATAGCCATTACTCCGCTGATGTCGTTACTCTGCAACTACCATTACTCCACTAGTGCTATTACTTTGCAAATGTTGTTACTTCACCGGTGCCATTACTCGCTATTGCCGTTACTGCCAGTGTTGTTACTCATTGTGTTGTTACTCACTGTTACTACTATTCACTGTTGTCATTACTCGTTGTGCTATTACTCACTAGTGTTGCTATTCACTGTTATTGTTACTCCCCGTGCTATTACTAGATGTTGTTGCTACTCCGTCAGACATGTTGTTGCTACTCCGTCAGAAATTTTGCTACTACTCCACCTAAGGTAGGTCCACAAGTACATCTCCATTGATTTTATGGACTTAATTAAATATTCCAAAAAGGACATTAAAATGAGTCATGGACGACCGTCATTAAGTTGGGGGGGGACCGTCATAATGAATGATGACATACGTCAAAAAAGAATTTATGACACATGATCCTTACCTACTGAATCTATAATTTCAGTACTCTATAATCATACTTTTGATGTGTTGGGATGGGTACTCGTATGCTCATGTTGTATCAGTCACCCTCCCAACATGCTGCATTAAATTTCAAAAACATCCCACATTACCACCTTAACATGTCATCATTCTGAAATGTACCAATACTATTCATCCATTGTTTCCAAATCAACCATGACGTTATTTCAGTTTCCAACAATTTTGAGACCTGTCACTCTCCCTTGCTAGCCAACTGCAGTCATCGTGCTAATTTCACTTCTGCAACAATGTGTGGCCAATCTATTTTCCACAAAACTTAGAATACAGGGGGAATTTGGAACAATCAGGAGGTGTGGCAGCTTTTCGAGAACGTAGGATGGAATGTTTATTTCAAAATATTGAGGGGGTCAAATGAAGAAATTATGGTATAATTTGCATTGAACATGGGAGAAGGAGGCTCTTTAGTCTGTAGAATTGAGATCCCTGTAATAAAAGAAATCATCACAGAAGTCAGTGGGCTTCCTCAAGTCAGGCAGCGATGGTTTTCAAGAAGGACCGCCCTTCCATAATTTCTTGAGGCTTTTCTACAAGCAGGTGAAAGTATTGCACAAAAGGGTCGATGGTATGATAAGAACTCGCTACCACATCCATGGGGAGGAGTAGAAGAGATCCTCATCAAATATATGACGTGAAAAGGAAGATACTACACCATCTTCAAATACCATCTCCGCATACTAGCTCACCTGCGATTTCCACAGGTGGAAGCTTTTTCAATGAATGTGCCTTATTTTCTACTAAGGAGCCTTCACTTAATGGAAAATTAGACTCAGGGGTCATGGTAGATATTGGCAATCATCAATCACCACGGGTTAGTTCAACTATTGATAATGAATGCTATTGGACAAATCTCGATTCCATGGGATTTGTTTCAAGATTCCACAGAGGAAAAAGTAGTTGTTGTTGTGGCTTCCATGGCAGAAGAACATAAAGCTATGGAGGAGGATACATAAGATGAGGATTATATTGACCGAGAGGAGTCGGAAAAAATGGAGATGGAAATAGCAGAACTTGGAGAAGAGGTGGGTCCCCAAGAGCAATCCAGAATTATGGAGTCAATGGTAGATGTGGGGATTGATATAGAAAGGCCCACTAGTACCATGGCCGAGGCTATCCCAGAAGAACCAGTCTGACCCGTGGAACTAGTAGAGCAAGTTGATAACATGGTAACCACGAAAGCAAACCCACAACAGGCCAGCATGGATGAAGCGGTCGATATGGTGACCGAGGGTACTCCACAAGGATCTCCTGCCACTGTGGAGTTGATGGAAGTGGAGAATATGATTGAAGAGGAGGTTGTTAGCACTCTGACCATAGAACTCATGGAAGAGTGAGAACAGAGACAAGAAGGGCCCAAAGTTGAGGAAACTAGGGGACCCGTGAAGGAAGTAGCAGGAGAATTAGGGCGTGAGGTTGATGTTGACCCACAAGAACCAACATCAACTTCGGGGCCAAATGTTGAGGATTCATTCCAATTTTCCTTCTTTATCCCAAGAGGAGTGAGGGTAACTCATTCCCCACGGTAGAACGAAGAAGAGTTTTTTGTTCTTGTGGCTCTTAATCTGTCACAAAGGCCACAACCATACGGGGTGAATGCTACACAGGCGGTAGGCACCTCGAAGTTAGAAAGGAGAGAAGAGACAAATATTTCCGAGGTCAAAGAACCGGAACGGATCCCAACAAGCATAGTAGCAGGAGATCATCTTTCCAGGGAATCATCGGTCGCGGTGAGCACGCGCGAAGAAGAAATTATTGTTGGCAAAGAGGAGGGACCAAGCAAATCAGTCCTAACGAATGAGCCAATGACATAGCCTGGTGAGAAGTCTGTGAAGCACAAAATAATTGAAGAAAGGCAGACAATGGAGGAAAACCCAGCAGTGGGCATAGCATAAGAGGTTTCGCAGAATTACCTCCAACTACTGAAACAGAGGAAGTACTGATTAAGCAGGAATGGATCGAGCTGTGTGAACAATGAAGACTTCCAGTTAAGCAAAAGTATCAGTTGTAGTTTAGGGAGACAATGTGGCTCAAAATGGAGGTAAGGAAACTAAGAAAGAAGGTGCACAGAATGCAAAAGCAAATAAAGAAGTATAAGCAGCAAGCCAAAAAGTCCAAGACCATCACGGTTCAAGTAGAAACGCAAGTGGACCTAAGAGCCACAACCTTTGTTGCCACTCAAACAGACCTGGTTGAATGACTATTCGAAGACTGAGAATATGCCTTAATAGCCAAAATATAGTTGGAAATATACTGCGGCTCAATACAAAAATGAGATCAGAAGGACCGAGAAAAGAGCCTCCATAACCATCTTTGGATATGCGAAGCACATAAATGTTATGATATTAAGGCATGTGAAGTAGTAGCTCAAGACGGAGCAGCTAGAAAAGAAAGTGGCAGAACTAAAGGCTGATAAGGAGTAGATGTTCAATCTAGTGCAAGAGGTTATGGCATGTCATCCCCCTGCTTCTTGTTATTCTTTATTTTTGCATGAACGTTTCCTTTTATTTTTGCATGGAAAGCATCAGAAACGAGGTCAGCTATGAGATAGAATATGGTGTACAATTCCTCTGAATCTTGAGGATTCATGACATGGTAACTCAACAAATGATGTGTGAGTTTTACGTGCATGGGTATCTACTACGTCTAGACAAAGATTTTAACCTGGTTCCATATGTAGGGGACATTCATTTAAGGGCCCTCACCTCTTATGATTTCAATCAAGTTCACTGGCAGAAGACTTGTAACACTTTTGAATCCAATCAAGTTACAAGCCATTTACAGTAAGAGGAGAACATGAGAGGTCAGTCACAATATTCAATAAGCATAACACCTTTTTTGGAATTGGGGATAACAGAGATAGAATGGTGAGGACACAAAGATGGTGTCTTGATCTTTGTGTTAAGAAACTCACCACATTTCAAAAATAGGCCCTTGATTGTTGTCAGAGAAGGTGGATGATGTCACCTACAGCTGTCCAAAATAGGGAACCTTTTGGGGCACCAAAGTTTTGCACAAGTACTTACTAGAGTGCCCAGATATGTGGCATGTGTCCAGACGTGTTGGACCTGGTGGATGGGGATCCAATTTCAGTTTCCTATTTTTTGGTTTCCTACTGAAATTTACACTCCAGCTTATGATGTTCCAAGGGATTGGTGGAAGGAAGTTCTCCTTTTGGATGGGTTTATAGTTCCAGGAACAGAGATGGCCTCAAAATATGATCTCACCGGGCTTCATGAGACTTACAATTTCCCAAAGCCAGACTTGTGGAGGCAGTGGAGTGCATGAGGACATGCAGAAGGCTAGTTTCTGGGAGATGTTGGGTACCAAATCGAGCCATCTTTCCATCCATTTCTATTATCCTTTTTGACCTTTTTCTACTCATTTACCTATGTTGTCATATTAAACCTATAAGGTAAACACCCCTTACTTGTCCAATTGGAATATTTTAATTAATGAAGTAATTTCACGTAGTCTTATCTATTCGTGGTACTAAAACATATGTTTGACTGCAGCTTGGAGAACAAGAACCCTTGTTTCAACACCTCACAACAGATCTGGTAATGGCCAGCCAACAGGAGGCTGTGCAGTTGGAGTCACGATTCCCCTGGAACTATTCTTGGACCCTTTTGCTATATTGAGCATATGGTGATGGTGTTGTTCCAAATGATGTAGATTTTGAAGATGTGGTTACCATGTTTCAGGGAGCTCTGTTAATCTCCCTTACTGTGTATAAAATGCAGATTGTTCCTGTGAATGGTTATTCTCCCATCACTATTGTAATCATTTGTTATATATTAATAAAATACCACCTATTTTTCTGCTCCAATATTTTCTGTGACTAATGCAACCCTGATCAGAGAGTTGGGCCTGCTCTTCTGATGAAGCGCTGCATCTTTGTGTGTGTTTCATTTATTAGTTTATGCTTTTTGTTATAGTTCTTTCTTGTTTATGATTATTTCTGAAGTTCTTTAGTTAGTTTAATCTTACAGCCATGTTTTGAATCTTAAACCGCAAACACTTGGTCAGAAAGGATTACATGTTTTCCCTTGCATATACCTTGCGCATTGCCTTGAAAGGATACGCACCTGGATTGATAATCTAATGTTGGAATAGGGTGAATAATCATTCATACCTAGACACCAACACAGGGGTCCTCAAATTCCTCCACCAGTGTCTCAAGAAGCAGAGGGACCTTCTAGTAGTGCTCAGCTGAAAACAAATGAGGAAGCTAAAGAGACTAGACTACTAAGGTGCCCAGTAGTAAGGTGATTTTTTGCAGCTGATAGGCAAGTGTTTTCTCCACGGGATGTGGAAGGGACCTTGCTTTCTTCATCAGACCATAGGGAAATGCTAGCTCCACAGGATGTGGAAGGGACTTTACCTTCTTTATCAATGAAATAGGTACAGGTGTTGTAGCTACAGAAAAGGAAGGAAAATATGTCGAAGGAGAGTTGTGATGATGAGGAGGAAAGATAATTTGACTTAATAGAGCATGATGAGCCAGAGCAGTGTTATACTCATCATGGAGTGGAAATCATTGACTTAGAGGCTCAGGACGAAGAAACCATAAAGGTCATCATCATACAAGAAAAGGAGACTCAATTACAAGATCTAATGGACAATTTGGAGAGGGCCAAGTATGTCATCATATATTTGGTACAAGAAAACAAGCAATTGAGTGACAAACAAGTCCTCATGGAGTTGGAAATGCTCAAGCTAAAACGACAAAGTGACAAAGAGGCACCGGTCACTTTGATGATGATAGAGAGAAGGAGATTGAATATGATAGAGAGACTTGGCTTGAGAGAGACAATTTGCACCTTGAGAAGCTGTTGCAAAGGCCAATAGAGACAATCAAATGATCAGACACATGGCCTACCGTTACAGGACCCAAAACAATATTTGTAACATGAGGGTTAAAAACACGAAGGCTAGGCTAAGGCGAGCTCTGAAAGGAAAGAAGTAAGAGGATAGGCTTAGGTCACTTTCTGAAGCTTCCTTATCTCATAAATATACTTGATGGTGGTGCTTCTCACCAATTTTGGGCAAATTTAGAAGAAATTTTGTCATTTCACAATTTTGAAATTCCTCACATAGGAAAACTATGTAAACGCGCGCTGCGATTTTCCTAGGGAAAGCCAATGGAGAAATGGTTTGCATTTTTGGAATTAGAGCGATGATTACATTCACCCTAGATATTTTCAAAGTTTTTGGGGAATAACTGGTCCACAAAAAGTCAAACAACACCCTAAAAATGACCTTTCTACCACTTTTTGGACACATAGAAGCAGCCTTGGGAGAATCAAGTTTTGAGGAGTCAAATGAGCTTCAGATGAAGAAATTCTAGTTATTGTGGAAAGTAGACTTGGATACGTTTCCAATGAGCTATAATGATCTCAATTTGGACACCAGGAATGCCTCCAAAAGGGACCTAAACGTGGGGCTGCACGTAGGGCAGATTTTGCACAAGATGCCTATTTTTCTACTTTTTACTATGTTTATGGATTTTCTCTCGTGGAGGATGATTTACCTTTGTAAATGATGACTTGGAATGTAAATATTATAGATAAATAGCAATAGAGGGTATATTCATTGCTTTAGAAGTTAGTTTGAGCTCAAATGAATCAATGTTTCACTTTTAGAAGCAAGTTGTTGAGATGCCTATATTCCTATTTCTTGTTCAGTGTTGGTTAGATTAGCTCCTCATCATAGGGGTTTGACCCCTGAGGATGGGAGGAGGTTGAGTTCATGTCTATATCTTCTTCTTCTTTCTCATTGTAAAGGGTTTGACTATGTTGGATGCTCAGACCTTGATTGTACACCATTTTGTAGCAGTTTAGTAGGATATTAATAAGAATTGCAGCTATTTTTATGGGATCCATGTGGTATGGAGTTTTAGTATATTTTTTTTATTTTGTGACCATATTTTAATGTGTTTTATGTACTCCATTAAGCATTTCATTTCTTCTAAGTGAATGCTTTCAAATTGATACGAAAAATTCATTACATCAGTGCTCTGCTTTGGGAAACTATTCACCATTTCATGTTTTCTATAGTCTAGGAAGGATCCATGGTTTTCACATGCTCTTCTTAGCTTCTCACCAGTCTTAACATCTCACCCCATTAAGCCCTAAAGTGCTAAATCCTATGCCTACCTTGCCCCATTGAACACCCTACAATTATGACCTAATTCCCTAGCCCTAAATTTTCCAACTCCTCCTGATCCAACAAAACCCCTTCAAAATCCAATCAATATTTCGAGCTACTATACCTGGCCTAATATCCTTTACCTGATCCAATCATCTTGGCTGATATCCTTACGGAAAGAGCCCTCTCCTAGCCTAGTAGGGCTAGCTACTTGGCTAAGCATGGTTTGTGGTTACCCTGGCATTGCCTTCCTTCACTCTGAGGTTCAATCAAGGTGATAACATAATGGCGACCATACTGTGGAACCAAAGACTAATCACCCCAGTAATATCTTTCATTTGAATTCTTAAGCTTATGGATGATGAGTTTTAGAATTTACTAGGCTGAATTGGAAATTTGTAAAGAAATATATAAAACTTTGAAATTTGAGCACACTGGCTTCAAGAAAGTACACTAGGGCCAATCCAAATCCAAACCCTACCCCAGTAGTGCATAATCCCAATTTGATTTTAAGAAGACTCAAAAGACAAGAAAGTTCAGTCAGTCCCACACCTTCAATAAAAGTAGATTCCTGCCCTAATGAGTGGTTGTTTGTAGAAGACCTCCCCTTTGATCTGTCGTTTGACCTTTTCCTATTTAGAATGAGGTCTGAAAGTGCACTTGATGACATAGTTCTAGATCCAGAGTTTATTTCAGATCTTGAAGTCCAAAACGCAAACTAGTCGATTGATGAGCATATTCTAAATTCCCCTCAATCATCCTTTGCTGATGCTAAGATCCCTGAGCTTTCTGAACTAGTCTCGACTACCCTTAGTTCATCATTATTCCCTTCAACTTCTGAAATTCATTCCCCACCTCCATTCATACCTACACTTCCCCATAAACATATCATTCCCCATCAATCACCTATTCCTCCTAGTTCTCCATCAACTTCTCGATCAACTCCTAGTAGCCTGATCCTTGCTTTAAATTCACCTCGAGTTATGGCTAGCCGATATGGACCCCTTGTTTTTCCTCAAAATCTTGGTGCCACGCTCATTGATTATCAAACCAAGATACCTTTCTTTAATGCCACTCAAACCATTTAAGCTCAACAACATGTTGATAAAATGAATGATTTCTTTGACCTCCATGAAGTAGAAATTGAAGATGTGACGATGAGAATTTTTTGTACAAACCTTTGGAGGTGAAGTTGGAAAATGGTTCAGAGCTTTACCAGTGGCTTCTATCACCACTTTACCAATCCTCCAGGCAATTCCTAGATTGGTGGGAGGTGAAAAATAATCCACTTCAGATTTTGTTCAAGTATGAGAACATCAAAAGAAATGTCAGCAAGAGTATGCAAGACTATTGTGTGAGGTTTAATGCAGTATACAATTTTATTCCTACCAACATTAAACCATTGGAGGGATTGTCTTTGCTCAAGTTTCTAGATGGTCTCAATGCTGATCAAAACTGACTTACAACAGAATTATGTTCAAGGAATGGAAGAAGAAGATGACGAAGATCTGGTAATTGAAACAAATCAATTTTTCACTGCTGATGGTATGCCTATATTTTTTAGGTTTTAACCCTGTACAGAAATTACCTGCATACGAATTCTAAAACAAAGAAAATAAACAATGCGAGAGCATAACACAGAAAACACATATGCACAGAGATTTTCCCCTAGATCCCAAAACCAGGACTACCAGCTTGATTTTTCATTATGTTCCTTTCAATGTTACAATACATATTTATACATGCCGAAGCATCCAATACCATGGACTGAAACCCATCGCGTCCAAAAACATGGACCGAAAACCATAGGTAGGTTCGCCCAACTTAATATAGGGTCCAAAAAAAAATTTCCCGGGGTGTTGCCCCGGACCTCATAGAGGGGGGCTACCCACCCCCCTCAAACCCCCCGGACATGGGATGCTTCTGCCCCCCCTGTGACCCCCACCACTTTGCAATCGACGGAATGAAGGGGCGGCTCCACCCCCCCTCTAACCTCCCGGTTCACTACGTAGGTTAGTCGTGGAAAGAATATAACACAACCCAACAATCTTCCGCTTGATGTTTTCTTTCCACAGGGGGGCCACAAGAGAGCTTAGTCATTTTTCCAGCCCTGAAATGCCCATTGTTTCTCTACACCAAGGCAACTTCTCAGAGCTCACAGATTTTGTCAATGCATCTGCAGTATTCTTCAAAGTGTCCACCTTTACCAGCAACATATTTTTGTCTTCTATCATATCCCTCACAAAGTGATACTGAACATCAATGTGCTTTGTCGTTGAATGATAAGAAGGGTTCTTTGCCAAGAAAATTGCACTTTGGTTGTCATAGTCTATCCTTATAGCTCCTTGTACTAACCCCATACTTGAACACAATCTCTGCAACCAAACTACTTCCTTGCTGCCATGTATTCTGCCTCTGTAGTTGATAGTGCCGCTACAGATTGTTTCTTACTCATCCAACTGACTGCACCTCCAAATAGGTTAAACACATACCCACTTGTAGATCTTCTCTGATCCAGATCCCCAGCCCAGTCTGCATCAAAAAAGCCATGAATATCCAACACTCTATCCTATCCTGGTCTTCCTTGGTAGCACAAACCATAATTACTAGTGCCACGCAAATACCTGAAAACCCTCTTCACTGTTGTCCAGTGCTCCTTTCCTAGTTTTGACATAAATCTGCTCAATACTCCCAATGCATGTGCAATGTCTGGTCTAGTACAGACCATTGCATACATCAAGCTACCGACTGCATTTGCATATGGAACATGGGACATGTCCTCTTCCTCTTCTTGTGTCTTGGGACACTGTTCAGCAGATAACCTCATACCTACAGGAATAGGAACCTTCACTGGTTTACTATCCTGCATATTAAACCTCTGCAGTATTGTCTCGACATACTTCCTCTGGTTTAACCAGAGCTTCCTCTTTGCCTGATCTCTTTTTATTTCCATGCCCAAAATATAGTTTGCAACACCGAGATCTTTCATGTCAAATTTGGAGGACAATTGGGTCTTCAAATCCTGGATAATTTCTTTGCCATTTCCAACCAGCAACATATCATCCACATACAAGACCAGATAAATAACACGGTCACCAATTAATTTAAAATACAAACAGTGATCTGCTTTGCTTCTAGTGAAGCCAAGTCCCCGTATAAATGTATCAGATTTCTGATACCACATCCTTGGTGACTGTTTCAACCCATACAGAGACTTCTTTAACTTGCATACTAGTTCTTTCTTACCTTCACCGCAAGGCCTTCAGGTTGCTTCATGTAGATTTCCTCTTCCAAATCCTCGTGAAGAAATGTTGTCTTCACGTCCATCTATTCTACCTCATAATCAAAAGTAGTAGCAATAGATAAAAGTAATCTAATAGAAGTTACCTTGGCAATAGGAGAAAAAATATCACCAAAATCAATTCCCGACACCTAGGAATAACCTTTTGCTACCAACCAAGCTTTGTATTTCTCCACCTTCCCTTCTGCATTTGTCTTCTTCTTGAACACCCATTTGCTGCCAATGGGTTTCCTTCCAGCCAGCAACTCCACTAGATCCCAAGCCTCATTTTTGTGCAAAGACGCAATTTCATCAACCATGGCATCTTTCTAGAGTTTTCCATCCTCTGAATCCACTGCTTCCTTCACAGTTCTGGGATCATCATCAGTGACAGACAAAGAAAAATTTGAACAGAAAGTGTTACACTGAAATTTGTCACCATGGCTATCTGCAGTTAATATGGCTCCATCAATAGTCATATTGTCCTCCTTGTCAAGCCTCAAAACTTTGCTCTTCATGTCAAACTTCAAAAAGAGAGAAAGTCACTTAAAAACATGTTTATCTCTAGGTACGCAGGTTCTCTCTACCTTGCCTGCATGTACGCACTCCAAACACACTGTACCTGCGTACTTCTATGCTCTGTAAGCTAAAGGTTGGGTGCATACCCCTGTAAAGGTCAAAAGGCGCGATTTTCATCTCTAAAAAGTTACTTGTGGTCACTTCTAGAGCCTTCTAGAAGAGTGTTTGATGTGTATTGAGCGCCTCCAGATGGTTCATGCACCCCTATGATAGAGGAA
>APFE031708167.1:0-27100 GCA_000404065.3 Pinus taeda | reverse complement strand
GACCGTCCTCGTACAGACAAGGCATCACCATTCTGGCTGTCCATATTTTTCCGTCTCATCTCCTCCGTCAGCAAGGCTGAGACTATTTTATCAAACTGCAAAGCAGTTGCATTGCTACCTATTGCAATAACCAGACTATCCCACGAGTCTGGTAGAGAACACAACAAACTGATGCACTTATCTTCATCTGAAATTTTAAATCAACAGATAATAACTGACTTACCACAGTATTAAATGCATTTAGATGCTCTGTCACTGAGTCTCCATCTTTCATCCTCAGGTTATACAACTTTTTTCGCAAGAACAGTTTATTCACCAGAGACTTAGATTTTGGTACAAAGTCCCTAACTTGTCCCATAGGAGCCTTCGCCGTGCTTCCCCTGAATACATTCAGAAAATACTGAAATCGAGACACACAATCGTATTGTGATCTTTGCCTTCCGATCCAACTTCTTCCATTCTTCATCGGTCACTCTTGTTGATTTAGTACCCGGATCTACCGCGATCCACTGATCTTATCCACCAACAGATCCTCCATCTTGAGTTTCCACAACTCAAAACTCTGACAATTGAACTTCTCAATCTCTATCTTTCCGCTGCTCGCCATCTTCTTTCACCACTAGAATCGATCTCGCAGATCTACCATTGAATAGGGTTTACCACAGGCCCGAGCGAAACCCCTCAACAACAAAGGCGTCCCCTTGAAGCCAAAATAGATCTGATACCAAATGTAGGTTTTAACCCCGTACAGAAATTACCTGCATACGAATTCTAAAACAAAGAAAATAAACAATGCGAGAGCATAACACATAAAACACATATGCACAGAGATTTTCCCCTAGATCGCAAAACTGGGACTACCAGCTTGATTTTTCATTATGTTCCTTTCAATGTTACAATACATGTTTATACATGCCAAAGCATCCAATACCATGAATGGAAACCCATCGCGTCCAAAACCATGGACCGAAAACCATAGGTAGGTTCGCCCAACCTAATATAGGGTCCAAAAAAAAATTTCCCAGGGTGCTACCCCGGACCCCGTAGAGGAGGGATACCCGTCCCCCTCAACCGCCCCACTGCATAATTGATGCAACGAAGGGGGGGCTCCGCCCCCCCTCTAACCCCCTGGTTCACTACATAGGTTAGTCGTGGAAAGAATATAACACAGCCCAACATATTTCTAACTAAAGATGAAGAATATGTAGAAGTTCTAGACATACAAAGGGTTGAGGATTATATCTTAGCAAATGATGTGGCTTTGGAGGCTAACTCTAATGATTATCAGTGTGGTTATATGAATGCTTTGACTGCACAACCGAGGTAGTATTCTTTAAGGAGCAGAGATGTACCGGTCAATTCCATTCATAAAAGAAAGGATGTGCAATCAAAGAATGATTCCTCAAACACTCAAAAGAAAGTGAAAGTGCTTGCTGATCCGAATCCCAGCAAGTTACCATAAACAAGTATCACTGCAAATGAAAAGAACAATCAGCAAAAAGGTAGTGCAGCAAAAGAGCAAGAAGATAAGAAGTACATTGGTGTCAAAGACGTAGAAAAATTTTCGTCCTTTAATTTAGAAAGTGAAATTGCTAAATTGAAAGTGTCCATTCCTTTGACTAAGCTGGTTAAGAATAGAAATTATCAACACCATGTATCTAGAATACTGCAAATTGATCCTTTGTCAGACATGGTGAATGTCAAGGATGATCATCCTGAACTCATTTTTGGCCCAGCCATAGAAGGTCGGCCTGAAGATAGTGAAGTACCTTCCTTTTATATCAATCTTAGATTGCATGTGTATATTCTCCATAATGCTATGTTAGATTTTGGAGCTTCCCACAATTTGATGCCTAAAACCATTATGGAAAATTTGGGCCTGGATATCACCTGGAAATATCATGATTTGTACTCCTTTGACTCTAGTAGAGTTCGATGCATTGGTCTCATCAAAGATTTGGTGGTTTCTTTAGATAAAATCCCAGCTAAAACTGTCTTGATGGATGTGGTAGTTGCTGATATACCTCCTCGATTTGGTATGCTCTTACCTAGATCATGGGGTGCTAAACTTAGAGGCACTTTACAACTTGACTTCTGTTATGCTACCATCATTGTTTTCGGTCAATTGAGGAAGTTGTACCAGGAAAAAAAATGAAGTACATAATCGCTAGTAAAGAGAAGCCTGTGAATCATCTGATAAATGATGTACATACTAATTTAGAGTCCTTTTTTTTGTACTCTGATAGTGGATTGAATGATGTAGATATTCAGCTTGTATAAATAGACGATGTACCAAAAATTTCCGAGAATTTTACAATAGTTCTTAATCAAGAAAAAGAAAAACTAGCAATTTCTTCTGAGAAGCCTACATAACAGAAAAAGGTCAGTAAAGAGTAGAAAAATGAAGTAATGAGAAAAGGTAAGGTTGAGAAGGAAACAAAATTTCAGAATTTAGAAGACGAAGCCAGCCTTTGGAGCATGGACTTCGATGGTGCTATGGGTAAGGACGATGATGGTATTGGAATTTGGATTCAAAGCCCTGCTTTCCAACCTACCAAAGTCCCAAGTAATGTTAGAGTATGTTCCTACAAGTTAGATTTTGATTGCTCTAATAATGAAGAGGAGTATGAGGCTTTTATTATAGGTCTTAAATTTTTGAAGAAGATTGATGTGAAAAGGGTTTTTGTTTATGGTGATTCAGAGCTAGTGATTAAACAAGTAAAAGGAGAATATCAAGCAAAGCATCCACAGATGAGAGCCTACAGAAATGTAGTTCGGGATATTTTGAGGATGTTTCCTGAATATACCTTGACAATAGTACCTCAGACTCAAGACATCATTGTAGATTCACTCACCATAGTGGCCAACAATTTGAAGATTCCAATGAATTCTAGCAACAAATTTGAAATTTATGTCAAACATAAACCTGTTGTTCCTGATAATTAGAGGTATTGGAAAGTGTTTTGGGATAATAATGAAATTAATGCCTTTTTGCAGGATGAAGGAAAGTTTAAGAATGCTTCCATTGATGAGGTTTGTGATTCCAATGAACAAGAGATTGAGGTAAATCAGATGGATGTTTTACAACTAAAGGATAATATTATTCCTAGAGGTCTCATACCTTTAGAGGATATTTTTGATTAGGATGATGTGGCAAGAAAATCAAGCTTGGTTCCTATGGACAAAGGAGTTGAAGATGTAAATCTTGGAACAAGTGACAAGCCAAATCTTGTAAAGTTATCAAAAGCATTGTATCTCGAAGTAAAGGCTAAGTATGTTAGATTACTTTCTGTTTTTTCTGATGTTTTTGCTTTGGATTATTCAGATTTGAAGGTGTATGACAAGGATATCATTCATCATACTAATCCTATCAAACTAGATCAAAAACCTTTTAGAAAGAAGTTGAGAAGAATCAATCCAAAGCTATTTCCATCCATCGAGAAAGAGGTAAATAGATTGTTTAAAGCTGGCATCATTGTTCCAATTAGATTTTCTGATTGGATTTCAAATTTTGTCTCAGTACGAAAGAAGACCGGAGAAATAAGATTGTGCATAGATTTCCGGAACCTCAACAAAGTGTCCTTAAAGGATAATTGCCCTCTTCCTAGATGGACCATATTCTTCAAGGAGTAGTTGGAGCATCACAGATGTGACTAATTGATGGTTACTTAGGCTATAATCAGATCTTAGTGCATGAAAAAGACCAAGACAAAATTGCCTTCACAACACCTTGGGGAACTTTTCAGTATGCCAAAATTCCATTTGGATTGAAGAATATCAGAGCCACTTTTCAGTGGGTGATGGACATAGATTTTGCTAATGAGAAGGATGTTTTGCTAGTAGTGTATTTAGATGATTTGACAGTATTTTTTGGTTCTGATGAGGAATATTTTCACCACTTAAGGATTGTCTTTCAGAAATGTAGGAAGTTCAATATTTCTCTAAACCCGAGAAAGTGTCTCTTTGCCATGGACAAGGGTAAACTCCTTGGTCATATAATTTATAAAGATGGTATTCGCATTGATCCTTCAGGGTGGAGGCAATTCAACATATAGACTTTCCATGCAACAAAGAGGAGATTCAGGATTTCAATGGTAAGATGAATTTCTTAAGCATATTTATACCAAATGTGGCTGCGCATTTACGAAAAATAACTAATATGTTGAAAAAGGATAGCACTGTGAAATGGACCAAGGATGCCATGAGATCATTCAATTTGGTAAAGTTTGCTTTAACTATAGCCCCAATCTTGATTAGTCCTGATTATACTCATGATTTTTTTATATTTTCATTTTCATTCGAGCACACCATGGCTGCGGTATTGATGCAAAAGAGGGATCAGGTGGAGCGACCCATTTCTTTTTTTAGTATGACTATTCGAGATGATGGCTTGCATTACAATATCATTGAAAAACAAGCACTAGCCCTTATAAAATCATTGAAGGCTTTCATTGTATACATTTTGCATTCACATACTATAGCATATGTTCCTAATGCATCAGTCAAGGATGTTGTCATGCAAACTGATCTGGAGGGAGGAAGAGGTAAGTGGATAGCAGCAATGTTGGAGTATGATCTTGAGATTAAATGTACCAAACTGATCAAAGGACACGGCTTGGCAAAAATAATGGCTGAATCAAATCTACATGCTCTAGACATAAATCTCATTGCAGCAATGTCAAAGGACGAAGATGGTGGCTCACTCATTCAAGTATTAGAAATGTTTCTCAAATCACCTTGGTATTCTAATATATTTTATATTCTTCAACATCTTTCACCTCCTCCTGGAATGCCGAGAAGTAAAGGTAGATCACTAAAAATAAAGTCTGCAAAATTCTTCATTTTAAATAGTGCTCTCTATTGGAAAGATCCAGGAGGAGTTGTTCTTAACTGTTTGGTTGAAGATGAAGCTCAACAGGTAATGAATGATTTTCATAAAGGTGATTGTGGTGGTCATTTGTTTTGGAAAACAACAACTAACAAAGTGTTGAGAGCAGGATATTGTTGGCCAACTTTGTTTTCAGATTCATATAAGACAGTGATGGGTTGCCATGAATGCCAATTTTTTCAAGGAAAAAGGAAGTTGCTTCCTCTTCCTTTGAAGCCTATTGAAGTAAATGCACCTTTCCAGCAGTGGGGACTTGATTTCATAGGGGAAATCCATCCCACATCATCAGCACAACACAAATGGATTTTTACAACTACCGATTACTTCATCAATTGGATTGAGGCCATTCCAACAAGGCAAGCCATGGACATGGTAATTATCCAATTTTTAGAATCTAATATCTTGTCTCGTTTTGGGTGCCCTCACAAGATTATAAAAGACAACGCAGTAGCATTTAAGTCCAAGAATATGGTTGAGTTTTGTGACAAGTACAATATTACATTGGGTCATTCCACAACATACTACCTACAAGGAAATGGATTGGCAGAACCATCAAATAAATCCTTGGTGAACATTATTAAGAAAATGTTGGAGGCAAACAAGAAGAATTGACATTGAAAGCTTGTTAATGCCTTGTGGGCCGATAGAGTAAGTAGCAAGAAATCCATAGGTATGTCACCTTTTGAGTTGGTTTATGGTAATGATATAGTATTTCCTACATCACTTTCAATCCCAGTCATGAGATTATTACACGAAGCTGACAACAAAGAGGATGATATTCAACGCAGAATTAATCAAATGATTCACCTTCAACAAGCAAGAGAAGAGGTTTCCAAAAACACTTTCCGGTTGCAAGAGAAGATAAAGAAAATTTATGACCATAAAACCAAAGCAAAAAAGTTCCAGCTAGAAGATGTAGTGCTGCGGTGGAATGCACATAATGAGGAAAAGGGAAAGCATGGTAAGTTTGATAATTTATGGAAAGGACCATATAAAATCTCAGCTTATCAGGGATAAAATGATTTTTTTTAAGGAAATGGATGGTAAAGAATGTTTAGGAGGGCCAGTGAATGGTAGACTCCTAAAGCACTACTATTGAGGTTATTCCCTGAAGTTTCTTCACCTTCATTGTATATACCAGTTTGCTTTTCCTTGTAAGGTTTCAAGTACGTTGTCATCTGAGCTTGGGCTGAAAGTGAAGGCTATAAAGTTTGAATGATTAGAGTCAAGTTTGGTTGATTTGGTTTATAGTCAAGTTTAGAGCCGGTTGTGAGTCTGTTTTTAGTTTGTATTGAGTCATTTTTCACTTTTTTGTTTTGACCGTATGCCCAATGGATGAGGCACTTGGTCTACAATGTTCTTGACACCTCCAAGGAGCTACCATCCCCAATAAGGCTAATGTTAGTGTCATTATCTGCATACTTCCATCAAGGATCAAAAATTGCTCTTTGCATTTTCATTTTAGGGGTCCCATACTGAAATTTTAAATCATTTCATTAGGTCATGTCAAACTGATCCAATGATGGTTGTCTTCTCTTTAGAAGAACTAAATTTCTCCCTCATAGAGTATACTTGCTAACCCTTCTTTAGGTTGTCTTTAGTTATGGTTTCATGGCCAATTTTGTAGGTTTTAACTCTATACAGAAATTACCTACATACAAATTCTAAAACACAGAAAATAAACAATGCAAAATCATAACACATAAAACACATATACACAGATATTTTCCCCCGAATCCCAAAACTGGGACTACCAGCTTGATTTTCCATTGTTTTCCTTTCAATGTTACAATACATATTTATACATGACGAATCATCCAATACCATGGACCGAAAACCATCGCGTCCAAGAAACATGTGCGAAAATCATGCACAAAACCATAGGTGGGTCTTCCCAACCTAACATAGGGTCCAAAACCAAAATTTTTTGGGGTGCTGCCCCGGACCCCATAAAGTGGGGTTACAGGTACCCCTCAAACCCCCTGTTAACTATGTGGAAAGAATATAACACAACCCAACATTCTCCCACTTGTTGTTTTCTTTCCACATGGGGCTACAGGAGAGCTTAATCATTTTTCCAACCCTGAAATGCCCATTGTTTCTCTACACCAAGAGAACTTCTCAAAGCTCATAGATTTTGTCAATGCATCTATAGTATTCTTCAAAGTGTCCACCTTTACTAGCAACACCTTTTTGTGTTCTATCATATCCCTCACAAAGTGATATTGAACATCAATGTGCTTTGTCTTTGAATGATATGCAGGGTCTTTGCCAAGAAAATTGCACTTTAGCTGTCACAATCTATCTTTATAGATTCCTGTACTAACCCCATACTTAAACATAATCTCTACAACCAAACTGCTTCCTTGCTTGCATGAGTCGCTGGCATGTATTTTGCCTCTGTAGTTGATAGTGCCGCTAGAGATTGTTTCTTACTCATCCAAATGATTGCACCTACAAATAGGTTAAACACATACCCACTTGTAGATCTTCTCTAATCCAGATCTCCAGCCTAGTCTGCATCAACAAAGCCATGCATATCCAACACTCTATCAAATCCTAGTCTTCCTTGGTAGCACAAACCATAATCACTACTGCCACACAAATACCTTAAAACTCGCTTCACTGTTGTCCAATGCTCCTTTCCTAGTTTTGACATAAACCTGCTCAATACTCCCACTGCATGTGCAATGTCTGGTCTAGTACAGACCATTGCATACATTAGGCTACGAACTACACTTGCATATCGAACACGGGACATGTCCTCTTCCTCTTCTTGTGTCATGGGACATTGTTCAACAGATAACCTCACACCTACAGGAATAGGAACCTTCACCGGTTTACTATCCTGCATATTAAACCTCTACAGTATTGTCTTGACATACCTCCTCTGGCTTAACCAAAGCTTTGTCTTTGCCTGATCTCTTTTAATTTCCATGCCCAAAATATAGTTTGCAGCACCAAGATCTTTCATGTCGAATTTGGAGGACAATTGGGTCTTCAAATCTTGGATAATTTCTTTGTCATTTCCAACCAACAACATATCATCCACATAAAAGACCAGATAAATAAAACAATCACCAATTAATATAAAATACACACAGTGATTTGCTTTGCTTCTGGTGAATCCAAGTCCCCATATAAATGTATCAAATTTCTGATACCAAATCCTTGGTGAGTATTTTAACCCATACAAAGACTTCTTTAACTTGCATACCAGTTCTTTCTTACCCTTCACTGCAAATCCTTCAGGTTGCTTCATGTAGATTTCCTCTTCTAGATCCCCGTGAAGAAATGTTGTCTCCACATCCATTTGTTCTACCTCAAAATCAAAAGTAGCAACAATAGATAAAAGTAATCTAATAGAAGTTACCTTGGCAACAGGAGAAAAATATCACCAAAATCAATTCCTGACATCTGGGAATAACCTTTTGCTACCAACCGAGCTTTGTATTTCTCCACTTTGCCTTCTGCATTTGTCTTCTTTTTTAACACCCATTTGTTGCCAATGGGTTTCCTTCCATCCGGCAACTCCACTAGATCCTAGGCCTCATTTTTGTGCAAAGATGCCATTTCAACAACCATGGCCTCTTTCCAGAGTTTTCCATCCTCTGAATCTATTGCTTGCTTCATAGTTCTGGGATCATCATCAGTAATAGAAAATTAAAATTTTGAATAGAAAGTAGATGGACTATACCTTTCAGGCTACCTTCTTTCTTGAACTGATCTTCTCACAGCTAGAGTTTGTGGCTCTTCATCTTCTGATTCCTCCTCTACTGTAGAGTCTGATTCTTCCTCCTTTAGCTCAAACTTTATCTTCTCAAGTTCCTTTTGTTAGACTTCATGTTAAATAACATCTTTCACCTCTCTAAACACCACATCTTGGCTGTACACAACCTTCCGTGTGACTAGGTTCCAAACCTTATAACCCTTTAAACCATCTTTATACCCAATAAAGATGCACTTTTCAGATTTACTATCCAACTTGATTTGTTTTTCCTTTGGAACATGTACATATGCATCACATCCAAATACCATCAGATGTGAAAGAGAGGATTTTTTACCAGTCCATACCTCTTGTGGAGTCTTATCCTCCATCACTGTTGAAGGTGACCTGTTGACCAGGTAACATGCAGTATCCACTGCCTCTGCCCAGAATTCTTGTCCTAACCCGACACCACTAAGCAAGCTTCTTGCCCTTTCCATCAACATCTTATTCATTGTTTCTACAACTCCATTTTGTTGAGGTGTATATGGAGTAGTCTTTTGCCATGCTATACCACACTTCTTATAGAATTCTTCAAATTCCTCACTACAAAACTCTCCAATGTTATCTATCCTCAGCACCTTTATCTTCTTCTCTGTCTGGTTTTCCACCAGAGCCTTAAATTCCTTAAACCTATCAAAGACTTCAGATTTCTTCTTAAGGAAATATATCCATGTATTCCTTGAGAAGTCATCTATAAATGATACATAGTACATAGACTTACCCAGTGATGGAACCTTCACAGGTCCAAACACATCACTGTGCACAAGTTCTAATATCTGTTTTGCCCTCTTACTACCAGAGGGGAAACTCACCCGATTTTTCTTCCCATATACATAATTTTCACAAAAATCAAAATCTAGAGAGCTATTACTCATACCTTCTACCATACGTTTACCATGAAGTATCCAAAGGCTCTTTTCTCCAATATGTCCAAGCCTTTGATGCCACAGCATAGTATTCTCTCCAGAGATCACTATATTTTCTGCTCCACTTTCAGGAACTATAGAACTATTGCACCCATCAATAACAGTGCTACCTTGCAGCTTGTATAGAGTTCCAATCTGAACTCCCATCATCAATACCGGTGCTCCCCGAACCATCTTGTAGGTATCCTTTCAAACACTATTTTTACACCTGCACCATCCAGATTGCTAATAGAAATCAGATTACTGGCTAATGCAAGAATATGTAGAACACCTGGAAGCATTCTAACCCTTCCACCTTGCAACTTCAACTTTACTTTTCCACAACCAACAATTCTAGACTTCCTGTCATCCCGCAAGAAGACATCACCACCATCATATTTCTCATACTCGTAGAACCACTTTCTATGGGGAGTGAAGTGAAAGGATGCACCTGAGTCAATCAACCATGTCTCATGATCTACACGTGTACTTGAGGAAGCCAAGTACACATACCCATCTTCATCTGAGGTGTTTTTTGCCTCTGCAGAAGGAGCCTCATCAGATCCCTTTCCTTTGTTAGGAGATTTAGATTTACAATCCCTTTTGTAGTGCCCTTACTTTCCACATTTCCAACACAACACCTTTACAGGTTTTCCTGGAGATTTAGATCTCTCTTTAGATTCAGATCTCCCATTCAATGACTTATTTTATTTTCTATTCTGGGTCTGCCCTCATACAGAAAAGGCATCACCATTTTGGCTCTCCATATTTTTCCATCTCATCTCCTCCGTCAGCAAGGATGAAACTATTTCATTAAAATGCAAGGCAGTTGCATTGCTACCTATTGCAATAACCAGACTATCCCACGAATCTGGTAGAGAACACAAAAAACTGATGCACTTATCTTCATCTAAAATTTTAATATCAATAGATGTTAATTGACTTACCATAGTATTAAATGCATTTAGATGCTCTGTCACCGAGTCTCCATCTTTCATCCTCAGATTATACAACTTTTTCTGCAGGAACAACTTTATTCACCAGAGACTTAGATTGGTACAAAGTCCCTAAATTGTCCCACAAAGCCTTCTATGTAGCTTCCCTTGATACATTCATCAATACTAAATCTGAGACACACAATCATATTGTGCTCTTTGCCTTCTGATCCAACTTCTACCATTCTTCATCGGACACTCCCATTAGTTTAGTACCTGAATATACCACGATCCACTGGTTCTTATCCACCAATATATCCTCCATCTTGAGTCTCCACAACTCAAAATTCTGACCATTAAATTTCTCGATCTCTATCTTTCCACTTCTCGCCATATTCTTTCACCACCAAAATTGATCTCGCAAATCTCCCACTGAATAGGGTCTACCACTGGCCCGATTGAAACCCCTCAACAACAAAGGCATCCCCTTGAAGCCAAAACTTCTTTAATAACAAATGTAGGTTTTAACCCTGTACAGAAATTACTTGCATACAAATTCTAAAACATAGAAAATAAACAATGCGAGATCATAACACATAAAACACATATACACAAAGATTTTCCCCTGGATCCCAAAACCAGGACTACCAGCTTGATTTTTCATTATTTTCCTTTCAATGTTACAATACATTTTTATACGTGTTGAAGCGTCCAATACCATGGACCGAAAACCATCGCATCTAAAAAACATGTGCAAAAATCATGCACAAAACCATAGGTGGGTCTGCCCAACCTAACATAGGGTCCAAAACCAAAATTTTCTAGGGCGCTGCCCCGGACCCCATAAAGTGGGGTTATGGGTACCCCTCAAACCCCCTGTTAACTACGTGGAAAGAATATAACATGACCCAACAAATTGGCAATCATGCTTTCATTAGGTCATAGGGCATGTTTTCATTAGGTCTTAGGGCTTCATCACCAAGGTCAAGAGCCTGATTTAGAAGTGTAAATAAAGGGCAGCAAGGGTATGAGGATGATAAATAAGTTAAGCATGATGGCCTGCAGGTCATAGCCACTGAATAATTATCTTTTAACCTAATGTAATTATCACCTCGAAAACATGTTTTTGAGGTGAAAAAATATTATTTTTGAGTTAAATTGTATTTATTATGTAATTTTAAGCCACTATATGTAATAAATGATCCTAGCTGCAGCAGAGCATCTCCCATTGGTACAATACAAAGAAACACTACAAAAACCAATTCAAGTTGATCATTATCCACCTGAAAGACACAAAGAAGAAAAGGCATTAAAAACAAAGTTTTGAAGAAGGACAAGAAACATTAGAAAGTGAGTTTTTCAAGTGAAAAATCAAAATTTAATCCTATTTAAGCTCTTACATCTCATTTTCAAGTTCATTATTCTCATTTGGCAAGCAAGGAGTCAGAAAGTGAGAAGAAGAGGCGAGGCTGAGTGAGTTTTGGGCAAAGGAGAGTTGATGTTGCGCTTCTAGACGGTGGCATTGCGCTTCTAGAGCAGTGGCGAAGTGGCACTACGTGTAGGAAAACTGGCATTGTGCATTTCAAGTAGGCAGGGTTGGTGCTGCGCATTGAGAACTTTGCGCTATGTGTTGAGGCCTGACATTACGCGTCTAGGAAATTCCACAGTGTAATTTTACATTGTGCTGTGCTTCTATGAGTGGCACTGTGCATCTATGTAGTGGCACTGCGCATTGTGTAGGAGGACTGGAAAGGCCTCAAAACTTCATACAAACCTCAAATTTTCCCTCTCTTACCTGCATACAAGTAAGTGGTCTTCCATGCTACATTGATTGGTTTGCAATTTAACTTTTAAGCTAAATTTTCCCATGGCAAGTGCCTCAACCCTAAAATTCTCCCTTTTATGCCTAAAACCCTAAACCCTCATTATTCTTCCTATCACCTATCACTACAACTCTAAACTTGATCCCTTTATCCCTTTATCCCTTTATCCCTATTCCATAACATCCCTATCCCTTTATCCCTCTTCCCCAAGGGAAATTTCTCAAACAAACCAAGCCCTCCCTCTCAGTTTATAATTCCTTCTCCCTCAATACTTTTCTAGCCCATTAGGTCATCTCATATCCCCTCACTCCTAAAACACTTTCACTCATTCCCTTCATCCAACCTAAATAGATAGAGATAGGCAGCAGAGAAAATGACACAAGGGAGGCAAGATGATCAGAGAAGAGCCATCAAAACTTAGGGAATTGCAGGCCTCCTAGTTGGCTATCACATGTTTCAAATATCTTGGCTGTTATGAGTTCCATGAGTAGGTAGAGAGAGTCCAATAACACCCGGATCTCACCAGACTTTTTGTAGCCCATCTTTGGGACAACAAGGTGACTCTTCTTGGGGTGACATTCACAGTCTCACCTTCCATTATTGCAGATTCCACCAAGATTCTGAATGTAGGGGAGAAGTGTTACAAGGCCCAGGATCTGGATGAACACTATTATGAGCCTTATATCAATCCCCTGTATAAAAATTAGGTGAATATAATTTTTCCTTTCAGATTTATTGAAGACAAGTATGTCCCCATGATGAAAATCATCATGAAATATTTTACTTGTGAGGGTAGATTTTCCAGGTTGTACACCTATCACATCAGGCTCCTCATGCATTTTGCCAGGGTGAGGATGTTAAACCTCCCTTATTTCTTGTTTAGGAATATTGAGAAGATGGCCCATTTTGTCCAAAAGAAGCCACACCATCAACAGATGAGCAATATCTATCATTATTCCTTGATCAAGATGATTGAGCTTCATCATCTCAGTCTCCTCAACATCTCTTGGGAGACATTTATTTCTCATGACATCTTCAGGGGTCCTCAAATTCCTCCATGAGTGTCTCAAGAAGCAAGGGGACCTTCTAGCAATGCTTAGGTGAAAATAGATGATGAAGCCAAAGAGACTATAACTACTGAGGTTCACGACACTTACATGACATATCAGAGGGGCACAAGGAAATTGTTTGTAGCCGATAGGAAAGTGTTTGCTCCACAATATGTGGAAGGGACCTTGCTTTCTCCATCAGCCCATAGGCAAATGCTAGCTCCACAAGATGTGGAAGGGGCTTTTCCTTCTTCAACAACACAACAGGTACAGGTGTAGCAGCTACACAAAGGGAAGGAAAAGATGCCGAAGGAGAGTTGCGATGATGAGGAGGAAAGAGACTTTGACTTGATAGAGAACATGAGCCGGAGTAGTGTTATACTCATCATGGAGTGGAAATCATTAGCTTAGAGGCTTAGGACGAAGAAACCATAAAGGAAATCATCATACAAGAAAAGGAGGCTCAAGTACAAGCTTGCTGAAAATAGTAACAAAAAATGCTAAAAATAGAAGTGTTAAAAGTAGTACTGCTAGAAATAGCAGTTTGGGTATCAGTGCTGGATTGAGAAACAGGGAACGAAAAATGGAAGTGCTAAAAATAGAATTGCTATCTTTATCAGCTCAGTATGGATTCCTATTTTAGTTAGTCCCTAGACTAAAAATAGGAAGTAAAATTCGAATTTGAACTTAACAACTATTTAAAAATAAATTAATTAATTCTCCATGAGTTAATTAGTTGTGAAAAATCAAACATGAAGTCTATGTGAGGACATGCAAAAATTTATCTATTAATTGAGGAATTTATCCATCAGTTAAAGAGATAAGGATGAGTTCCTTATTGAGTAGTAATTATTTGGCTCAGTTAATTGAGTCAAGTCCAATTATAATTGATTTAAACAGTTTGTTTAAATTAAGTAAGTTCAGTTAGTTAATGCATGCTAGCATATAACTATTGTTCTTCAGATAACTGAATATTCTTTCATGCCAGTTCAGACAGAGACCCAGTTGAGATCAGAGAAGGGACAATGTACTATCATTTGGATAAATATTTTTCCTATAAAGGAAGCTCATCCATGATGAGGATTTATCTCCTTCGGGATTGCGCAGTTGGATCAAAGGTTAGTGAGTGTGTGAAGAGTCCAATTCACACAAGTGGTTGCATTGGACCCCAATAAAAATTGCGCAAATAAATATGAGCCTTGGAGGGCAGACCAGAGGTTAGATAGAGGCCTTTGACTATCTATGAGTAGTAGAGGTATTACAGAGAGAGTAGGATAGATTTTGAGCTAATTATTTTTGTAATATTGCTTATATTTCGACTTGTATGATAATACAGAGATGGGGTTTTAGGCTGGTTCTTTCCCCTGTATATTTCTTCTGTGTTATGTGTGATTGATTCCTTCTTATCAGTTATTTGTGTTCAATTGATGTTGCTCATGTTCGATTAAGCTTCCGCTAAATTGGTTGCAGAAGTAGATCAAGTATTTTGCATTAGTATATTGCATTATCAAGTGATCTACAGGTGGGAATTTCTACATGGTATTAGAGCACAAGTGATCAAGGAAGAACAATATACAAGAAAGAAAAAGTTGAAGTTTTTGATTCCTGAATATAGAAATTGTGTTCTTATCACATTTCTATTTCACCTATGGCGTTTAATGGTTTGAGACTCAAATATGCCCTCGATGGCAGTTCAAATTATATAGCCTAGAAGGATTGCATGGAAGCAATACTAGAGGATAATGGTCTAAAGGACTTCATTGATCAAGAAGTCCCCAAGCCAAATGGTGCTGTTGAATTGGCTGAATGGAAGAAATGTGTGGCTAGAGCAAGGAGAATCCTTTTGGAGGGAGTTTGAGATCACATAGATTTGAGTCTCCATGGGAAGGAGACACGATTTTAAATGTGGAAAACATTGAAAGGTCTATATTAGAATAGCAACGATTAGAGGAAGCTGGCGCTGAAAGACAAGTTTTGGAAGATCAAGTGTGAAAAGGGTGACATGACCTCTATGTATCTGGACAAGTTCACCACATGCAGGGATGAGCTTGGAAGTGTAGGGATTGCAACAGCTGATGATGATATGGTGATTCTTGCACTCAGTCTTACTAAGAGTTGGCATAGCTACCAGGGCTTGGTTAATGGAAGAGAGAAACTACCAAAATGGGAATAACTTTGGTTGGATCTAATGCAGGAGGAGATAAGAAGAAGCACCAGAGATGGTTCTTCATCCATGGAGGATGAAGAAAATTGTGCCTTAGAGAGTAAGGCAAAGAAGGGGAAGGATAAGGTTTCTCATTCCTGATCCAGTTCTTCCCAAGGTAGGAAGAATTTTGACAAATCGAAGGTGTGATGCTTTTGTTGTCATGAGGTGGGCCATTTTGCTACAAATTGTCCACTGAGGAAATCCAAGAAGGGATCCGTGGAAGGATTAGAAGGTCAAGCACTGGCCTCACAGTTCAAGTTGGATTTCACATTGTTCACATGCATGGTTTCATCCATGGTGGGAAGTGGTTGGTTTCTTGACAGTGGAGCTTCTTTCCACATGACCGACTACAAGAGTTTGTTCAGTACTTTGGAGGAGAAAGATCTCCAGATACTCATAGTGATGGGTAATGATGAAAAGTATAATGTCTCAGGTTTAGGCATGGTTTTTTTAGAGGGAGTATGGAGCTCACCTTACCTTGACCGATGTCAAGTATGTACCAAGACTGAAGAGAAACTTGGTGTCGATTGCGATGCTGGAATATAGAGGCTATCATGTAGTCTTCAGAAAGGGAAAGGTTTTCCTTAGACACATCATCACTGGACAGGTGAAGCAAATCAGTTCACGGGTCAAGAACCTGCATGCTCTTGAGGTTCAAGATGCATGCAAAGCCTTGTAGAGCAAGGAAACTAATGGAGACTTGGTGGTTGAGAGGGAGAGTACATTACCTCTCAACACGTAGCACCAGAAGAAGTCTCAGACAATTGTGGAGGAGCCACGATTGGTGAATCAACTTTAGGAGGTTGTGGAGCAGCCACAATTAGAGCAGATGAGAGGAGATCGAGTAGAGACATCTACTCATGCAGAGACCTCCAGTAGGGGGAAGCTTCGAGCCAGGTGGGTAGAGGGATCACATCCAGCCATACCTCTAGGTAGGTGGTGGGGCGATGTGGAGAGGTCATCCCAAGGAGGAGGGGCAGGATCCTTGAGATACCCAACCTCTTTGATTCAACTTTTCTATAGGAGCCTCAATGAGGAGTAGCAGGACTGACTGATTGGGTAGAGACAGATGCAGATGGAGTGGCAGAGAGAGATACAGTGCAGGAGTCTCGTGACTGTGTAGAGCTAGTAGGTTGCAACAATGCGAGAGGCACAGGAGTGTTGTACTAGTGTAGGATGGCATAGAGAGGTGTGCAACATTGCAAGATGCATGGAGTGTTACAGAAGCTTAGAGATCAGAGAGGGAGCAGTTGTCAGCAACAGGTAGAGCTTCAGCATCAAAGTATGTTTCTAGCCCAACAAAGAGGTTAGTGGGGAGTTTTTTTTTGTTCCAAGAGTTGCTGGAGCAACCACACTTGGTAGAAGTGTTGCATGCAGAACATTCCAGAGGTACAAGATTGGTTTCGAGTTGAATGCCTTTCTTGTTGAGAAGGAGTGTTGAAAATAGCAACAAGAAATGCTAAAAATAGAAGTGCTAAAAATAACATTTCTATAAATAGAAGTTTGGGTATCAGTATTGGATTGAGCAAGAGGGAATGAAAAATGGAAGTGCTAAAAATAGAATTACTATTTTTAGCAGTTCAGGATGGATTCCTATTTTAGTCAATCCCTGGACTAAAAATAGGAAGTAAAATTCAAATTTGAACTTAACAACTGTTTGAAAATAAAGTTAATTAATTCTCCATGAGTTAATTAGTTGTAAAAAATCAAATATGAAGTCTATGTGAGGACATGCAAAAATTTATCTATTAATTGAGGAATTTATCCATCAGCTAAAGAGATAAGGATGAGTTCTATATTGAGTAGTAATTAGTTGGCTTAGTTAACTGAGTCAAGTCCAGTTATAATTGATTTAAACAATTTGTTTAAATTAAGTAAGTTCAGTTAGTTAAGCATGCTAGCATATAACTGTTGTTCTTCAGATAATTGAATATTCTCTCATGAATAACTCATGCATGTCAGTTCAGATAGAGACCCATTTGAGATCAGAGAAGGGACAGTGTACTATCAGTTGGATGAATATTTTTCCTATAAAGGAAACTCATCCATGATGAGGATTTATCTCCTCCAGGACTGCGTAGTTGGATCAGAGGTTAGTGAGTGTGTGAAGAGGCCAATTCACACAAGTGGCTACACTAGACCCCAATCAAAATTTCACAAAGAAATAGGAAGCTTGGAGGGTAGACCAAAGGTTAGATAGAGGCCTTTGACTATCTATGAGCAGTAGAGGTATTGTAGAGAGAGCATGATAGCTTTTGAGTTGATTCTTTTTGTAATACTGGTTATATTTCCACTTGTATGATAATACAGAGATGGGGTTTTAGGCTGGTGCTTTCCCTTGGATATTTCTTTTATGTTATGTGTGATTGATTCCTTCTTATTAGTTATATGTGTTCAACTGATGTTACTCATGTTTGATTAAGCTTCCCCTAAATTGGTTGTAGAAGTAGATCAATTATTTTTCTTTAGTGTATTGCATTATCAGGTGATCTATAGGTGGGAATTTCTACAAAGATCTAATGGACAATTTGGAGAGGGCCAAGTATGTCATCACATATTTGGAACAAGAAAACAAGTAATTGAGTGACAAACAAGTCCTCATGGAGCTGGAAATGCTCAAGGTAAAACGACAAAGTGACAAAGAGACACCGGTCACTTTGATGATGATAGAGAGAAGGATATTGAAGATGATAGAGAGACTTAGCTCGAGAGATTCAATTTGCATCTTGATAAGTTGTTACAAAAGGCCAATAGAGACAATCATATGATCAGACACATGGCCTACCATTACAGGTCCCGAAACAAGATTTGTAACATGAGGATAAAAAAGATGAAAGCTAGGCTAAGGTGGGACTTGAAAGGCAAGAAGGAGGAGGATAGGCTCAGATTGCTTGCTAAAGCTTCCCTGGCTCATCAAGATACTTGATTATGGTGCTTCTCACCAATTTTGGGCAAGTTTAGAAGAAATTTTGTCATTTCCAAATTTTGAAATTCTACACAAGAAAGATGCACCCTAGAAATGGAGAAATGGTTTGCATTTTTGGATTCATAGCGATGAGGACATCAACCCTAGATATTTTCAAAGTTTTGGGGCCAAAAATTGTCCACCAAAAGATCAAAAAAACACCCTAAAAATGACCTTTTTGCCACTTTTTGGACACAAAGAAGCAGTCTTGGACGAATCATGTTTTGAGGGGCAAAATGAGTTGAAAATGCAGAAATTCTAGGTGTTTTGGAAAGTATACTTAGATACTTTTCCAATGTGCTATCATGAGCTCAATTTGGATGCTAGGATGTCCTCCAAAAGGGACCTAAAAGTGGCACTACACATTGGACCAGTGGCATTGTGCATAGGGCAGATTTTGCACAAGATGCCTATTTTTCTAGTTTTTTACTATGTTCACGGATTTTCTCTGATGGAGGATGATTTACCTTTGTAAATTATGACTTGGCATGTAACTATGATAGATAAATAGTAATAGAGGGTAGATTCATTACTTTAGAAGTCAGTTTGAGCTCAAATGAATCAGTTTTTCACTTTTAGAGGCAAGTTGTTGAGATGCCTATATTCCTATTTCTTGTTCAGTGCTGGTTAGATTAGCTCCTCATCTTAGGGATTCGACCCCTAAGGATGGGAGTAGGTTGAATTTGTCTCTATATCTTCTTATTCTTTCTCATTATAAAGGGTTGGACTCAACTGGATGCCCAGACCTTGATTGTACACCATTTTGTAGAAGTTTAGCAAGAGATTAATATGAATTGTATCTATTTTTATGGGATCCATGTGATATGGAGTTTTAGTAAATTTTATTCTTTTTTGATCATATGTTAATGTGTTTTATGTACTCCTTTAATCATTTCATTGCTTCTAAGTGAATGCTTTCAAGTTGACAGGTAGAATGCATTACATCAGTGCTCTGCTTTGGGAAACTATTCACCATTTCATGTTTTTTGTAGTCTAGGAAGGATCCATGGTTTTCACTTGATCTTATCAGCTTCTCACCAGTCTTGAACATAGTTCTAAAGCCTATGCCTACCTTGCCCCATTAAACACCCTACAATCCTGACCTAATTCCCTAGCCCTAAACTGTCCAACTCCTGCTAAACCAGTAAAACCCCTTCAAAATCCAATCAATATTTCAAGCTACTATACCTAGCCTAATATCCTTTACCTGATCCAGTCATCTTGGCTGAGATCCTTATGGAGAGAGCCCTGTCTTGGCTTAGTAGGGCTATCTACTTGGCTAAGCATGGTTTGTGGTTACCTTAGCCTTACCTTCATTCAGCTAGATGTTCAATCCAGGTGATAACAGGTCCATGCATGTAACTTCTGTGCACTTTGAGGATGTGGTTCTTCAGTTTACCACCCAAATTCACACAAAAGTTGAACCCAAATTCACAAAAATTTATGAAGTAACCAAACTGAATAATTCACACAAATTTACGAAGTAACTAAACTGAATTGCTTTTGTTATTATATATTTACTATTGAACTAAATAATTCACATAAAAAGTGAACCCAAATTCACAAAAATTTATGAAGTAACTGGACTAATTTTTTATGTTATTAACTATTTACTATTTCCAGGAATGAAACTATATATTTGTGAAACCTAAACGCACACAACCATTCCATTATTCACAAATCGATAAATCGCAAGAGAGGCAACCTCCATGAAATAAACCATAAAAAATTAGTAATAATTCAATACAATTCATATATACATTTAGGAATACTTATCTATCTCAATTTGTTCAACAATTAATTGCGAAAGAGGGAAGTAAGATCACAACCATATAATCAAAGTTCAATCATAGTTCATATTTTACTTGATCACTCGCTTCATCATTGATATTATCATTATTTCACTTGATCACGTGATCCATTGTTAGTAAGATATTTGTTTCAAAATAGACCACACATAAGGGTATGTAGGCATATTTTCTTACTGTCCATAAGCATCCCTGAAATATAATCTCTTCATGAGTATAATTGATGGCCTTTACTATATTGGAGCTAAGCAGTTGCTAAATTGAAGATTAATTTTTGCAAAGGATATTGAGTAATTTCATTGCCTTTTTTTTATAAATCTTCCACCCAGATTGTATTTGTTCCTAGATGATAGGTATAGACAAAAAAACATGATGCACTTCTTGTCTTCACATTATTGTTTGTGAAGTCGATGCTTTGAACAAGACATAATAGCCCTTTTGACGATATGAAAAAAAAAAAAAAACTTGGTGAATAATACAAAGAAGTGCCTTGGTGTTCTATGCACAAACTTATGGACAAGAACAAGAAAGTGAAAGAGAGTTGTAAAATTGGTTAGAACATAGATTTGTTACCAATCACTAGATCCATAACTAATGATCCCAATCCTTCCTTCAAATAATGATCCTCATATGTCTTGGGTTATTTTTGTTTTATTCCACCTTCCATGGAACTCATCTGTTATGTGGAAGAAATATTATCATGAAGGCTGCTAAATTAACCTGTTAGCACTCAAATATGCCTTAGGCTGAAATAAGGCAAGACTCAAGGCCACATCAAACCACACTCAGCCTCGTAGCTAGCCCTACGATGACAGGAGAGGGCTCTCTCTGGGTCAAACTCAGCAAAAGGTAATCGAAAAGGCTCAAGATGACCGAATTGATGACTGATTTTAGGCTACGTATTAAGTACAAAGAGTTTAGGATTGATTTTTTATGATTTTGTTGAAATCAAGGGAAAGGCAATTTTGGGTGCGGGGATGAGGCACAGTTTTTGCAGAGGTCGACTTAGGGCAAGATAGGCATATGTTTTGATGCCTTAAATTAGGTGAGATGGATAGATCAGACCAGTGAGGGGCTAAGGAGAGCAAGGGGTCTCAAGGATTCTCCTTAAACTGAAGAAAACATAGAATATTAAACAAATTTAAAGGCAAAGCATAGCAATTTCATGGATTCTACCTTAACACTTCATTTGCTTAATAAGAGAAGATTCAATAGATAATTATGCACATACACAACTTACAAGTACTCGAAGAAACACACCATCAAGACATAAAGCCACATGGATCCCAAGTAGTGCTGCAAAAACCTGGTCTTTCCTTTGCCAAAAATGCTGGTAAAATATGTACAATATAGTCTCAAAACTATCCCAAGAGTCCAACCATTAAAATGACTAAGAAGATACATAATATAGGCAAGCTAACACATTTCCTTGCCTCTAGGGGTCAAGCTCATCATTTTAGGAGCTGTTTCAACCAATTCTAAACAAAGCACTAGAGTCTAAGCAGTCAAAACAACTTGCCTCTATAAGCTAGGAAACCAATTCATTCATTAAATGTTTTGCCTTTTCATGAATGAATCTTCTAGAAGAGATAAAAAAGTGTCATGTCAACATAAAATTACATTAATTACATCAAGGAGGATGAAAAATCCCTCCAAAATTCAAAACTAGTCAAATGTTGCGTTTTCCTAAGTTGTAGGTGAAAAACTGGCAATTTTCCCTTATGCGTAGCGTGCCATTTCGCTACACGTAGCACGCCTTTGGGACCACTTTTGGGGCCCTTCCCGGCATCCAAATGTGGCACAAGTGGGCTTTTTGGAAAGGGATAGATGTCTACTTTCCAACCCAGGTGGAATTTCTCAATTTGGTGCTCATTTGCCCCTCCAAAAATGCAATCTCCCAAGACTGCTTCTTGTGTGTCCAAAAAGTGGCAGAAGGTCATTTTTTGCATGTTTTTCGACCTTTTGGGGGCTCAAAACCTGATGAAATGTCTTGGCAGTGGCTACGCAGGTGTATTTTGTCATGGAAAATCTAAAAATGCTGACCTTTTGTAAAATGGACCTCCCCATCTTCAGGGTAGCGCGCAGCGTGCTACGCGTTGAGGGCAAAAACCTGTTTTTGACAAAAAAAAATCAAAATTGATCAAAATTGCTCCAAATTCTCTGTATTTTGAGGTGAGGATGTATCATTGAGTGCCATGCTCCTTCAAGGAGGCTCCAGCCAAAATTTGGAGTGGATCAGGCCTTTTCCTCCGTTTTAGTGCCTTGGCCAATCGTCCTTTAAGTATCTTCATTTTTGCTTTGCACACATGTCAAGGTATAATCAGAAAACAACTTCAGAATATCTAAGACTGAATTTTGATATGCCCTCATGCGAGGATGTTTGGCCTGAAACTCACCCTTAACTTGCTTTATCACCAACTCGGAATCACCATAGACCGCAATCTTCTTTGCTTTCAGTTTCTTAAGAATCTTTAGGCCAGCAATGAGAGCCTCATATTCCGCCTCATTATTTGAACAATCAAATGCTATTTTATAGGAACACACTCTCACCTTGCTTGGAACTTTGTCTTGAGCAGAAAAAGACAATACCAGCACCATCACTACCTACCGCGCCATTGAAATCCATTGTCCAAAGACCATCTTCATCCTCCTCCAAGTGCTAAAATTTTACTGCCTCTGATTTTTCTATTTGCTGCCCCTTTTCTTCAGCTATTTTCTCCATGATAGCTTGCTTTTCTCCTCTTTCCTTTTGTAGTACTTCTCTAAAATTTTCAGTGATCTCTGGTATGTCTTCCGCTTGAACTAACTGACTATTTATATCATTAAAACTATCAACAAATAAAACAAATGACTCCAAGTCAGTATGTACATAATTTACAGGATGATTGATCAGCTTCTCTTTACTAGTTATCATATACTTCATCTTTTTCTCGCGATATAGCTTTCTTATTTGACCAAAGACCGGAATTGTGTCTTAAGAGAAGTCTAACTGTAGAGTACCCTTCAACTTAGCTCCCCAAGATCTCGAAAGTAGCATACCAAAACGTGGAGGAATGTCTGCCACAACCACATCCATCAAGACATTTTTCATCAGGATTTGGTCTAAGCTAAAAACCAAATCTTTGATGAGCCCGATACATCTTGCACGGCTGGAATCAAATGAATACAAATCATGATATTTTCTGGTAATGTCTAACCCCAGCTTCTCCATGATTTCCTTTGGCATCAAATTGTGTGAAGCACCTGAATCGAACATGGCATTATGCAAGACATATTCATGCAATCTCAAACTGATATAAAAGGGAGGAACATCACTTTCAAGGGACCAACCATCCAATGCTGGCCCAAAGATCAATTCGGGCTGATCATCTTCAACGTTCACCGTGTCAAGCATGGGATCAAAGTTCAGAATTTTGGAGACTTGACCTCGGTAGTCGCTGTTTTTCATGATTTCAGTCAAAGGAATAGATATTTTTAATTTGGAAATTTCATTTTCCAAACTAAATGCTGAAACTTTGTCGACTTATTTGACTGGAATCTCTCTCCTATCTTTGATTATAGCTGCCTGATTTGTCTTTTCTGCTGTTGATATCTTGCTAGTTGTGGGATCAATTGTCTCTTTTCCTTTCTTCGGCGGTATCGGTGAATCCATCTTTGGTGCTGTGGCTTCCTTTCTTTTCTGAATGGGATTGATAGGCACATCTCGGTTCCTCAATGAATATTGCTTCTGTTGAGTGGACAAGGCATTCAAATATCCTCTTTGGTAATCATCTAAATCTGCATCATTAGCCAAGATAAAATCTTCGTCTTGCTGGGCGCCTGAACTTTCTCCATACTCATCTTCTTCGATGATGTAAATGGACAGATCATCAGGAGTAAAGAAGTGATTTTGGTCCCCTGCTACATCAGCATCTTCATCTGAATCTTGAGTTATAAAATTTTGCAAAAGAGGAGTTTTGATTGGTTTCTGGGCTGCCGGCTCTTGTACTCTTGGTTCACGCTGGTTGATTCTGTACTGAGGTTGTTGCTGGCCACGGTAATTTGGATTACGAACCTGCTGTTCTGATTTTTCAAGGTTGAGTCTTTTGAACATCTCGTGAAGCCAAGGTGGTTCTGATGATGTAGATTCTTCCTTTATAGTCACTCTTTTCTCTGCCTTCAAATGTGCTCTCTTGTCGTTCAGATTTGCCTCAACATTGACAACAATCTTTTGCATATCTTCTAAAGTAGGCGGATCTCTATCCCGTAATGAGTAAGCCATCTCCGGATCAAAGCCATCCGAGAATTTAAGAAGAGCTGATTTTCTAGATGGTCTTAAATCATCAGGGATAGCATTATAAATTATATTGAACCTGATAATATAGTCTCGGACAGACTCACCGGGATTGCATTTGATATTATTGTACTCGGCATTAATCTGAAGCGGATCCTTTCTAAGTTCCCAACGATCAAGAAACTGCTTCTAAAGTTCAGCCAATGTAGGTATACTTCTAGCTCCCAGGCCTCTGAACCATTTTCTAACTTCCCCTCCGAATGTTTGCACAAAAAATCACATAGTTATATCCTCGTCATCAATCTCTTATAAATCATAAAAAGTTTCCATTTTGTTTATGTGCTGCTGAGCGGAAACACTTTGAGGAGTGCCATCAAATAAAGGAATTTTACTTTGATAATCTGCTGGCATATCATGCAATTGCTGAGGTAAAGCAAGAGGTGCAAAGCGAGCAGCCATTGCTCTAGGTGGATTTACTCTCGGTGTTGTTGGCGGAGTGGATGTTGCTACTGTATGGGGAGTATGCGGAGGTGTATGCGGAGGAGAAGTAATGTGGGATAAAGAAGGGGAATTAGTTGTAGATTCAGAGTAAGTAATTATAGGCTGCAAAGGAATGGTAGGAATGAAAGGTGGTTCAGTAGGAACTCTAGAGGTAGATGCCATGACGGTGGATCCAATGTTTGCAGATATGGCTTCTAAAAACTCAGAAAGATTGGCTGCTTGGATGGTGGTCTGAAGTTGCCTCAAGATAAAATTGTCAATTAATTTATTATGCCTTTCAAATTCAAGAGCTGCAGCAAAGTCAGGATTTGGAACAATAGAATCGAGAGTGTTTTCGGACTTAGTCTTGAACAATAACAATTCAAACCTTGCATCGAAAGGAATTTCTTCAAGGTATTCAAAAAGTGCGGGACATGAATGAGATTTAACCAAGGGAGTCGCCGAGCTTTCTTGACAAAGGATTTATCGAATCAAATTTGGATTTTCATAAATAGGAGGTGGATTCGGATCTGGATTAGCTCTTGTATGTCTTTTTGAAGCCAGTGTATTTATCAGGAGATCAAAAGAATGAAAATAACTCAACCAATCGTTTACTAGACTCAATCATCCAAAGGTCTAGAACGATCAAAGGTACTGGGGTGATTTGCAAGTCAAAGTTTCGCAAGCTAACTGGAGATCGAATGAAGCAGCATTTATCTAATTTCGCTTATGCATAGCAAGAGCATTTCGAAAGCTACCTGGCGTGACTTCAGACTCTGTCTAAGACTTGTGAAACAAACTCATCAACAAGCAAACCATTTGAGATTTCTCCCCAGTATGGTCGCCACTATGTTAGCGCTCAAATCTGCCTTAGGCTGAAATAAGGTGAGACTCAAGGCCACATCAAACCACGCTCAGCCTCATAGATAGCCCTATGAGGATAGGGGAGGGCTCTCTCCGGGTCTATCTCGGCAAAAGGTTTTCAAAGGGGCTGAGATGACCGATATGAATACTGATTTTAGGCTAGTAAATTGATAAAAGGGGTTTTTAATAAATGATGGGGCTTTTCTGGGCTGCATGGGGCAAAGAAACATCTTTGAACAGATAAATATAATCAAAAACACAGATTATCTCCTAAGGCAAGGTAGGCAAGAAATTTTAACATCAAATTGAGATTAAATGGAATGGCTGGACTGCTGAGGAGTTGACAAGGGCATAGAAGATGAATCCTTGTCAAACAAAAAAAAACATTAAATATGAACAAACTTAAAGGCGGAGCATATAAATTATGAATTCTACCTTAACACTTCATTTGTTCAAATGGAAACGATCATGAAATGACATGAACACATAACAGGAAACATATGAAACAAAAGAGGACACAAATGTTAAATCTCATACCACAGGAATCTCAGGGGTCAGGCTGCATTTTTTAATTAAAATCTCTGTCAAAATCTGTACAATGAAGCTATGTTCTCTCTCCTCCACCAGCGCTCAGAACTCTCTCCCCTCCCAACTCTTTCAAATGATTTTTTAATACATTAAAAAAAACTCTTCTAGGGGAAAAACAAATCGACCCGAAAACAGGGGCGCTGTTTCACCTGCAGTTACAAAAATAGAGATAGAGTCATTTCGTTTTCCTAAAACAGAAGATCGTTCCCCTTAAAATCCTCTGATGGCTAACAAACCGGAGCGTAGATCCCATCGAATCAGGACTGAAGTCATTAGTAGGAGATCGGTTGCTATATTTGGATCCATTACTTCAGTGACAAGATGTTCATTGCTTGTATCGATGAAATCAATTGGATGCAAAGCTATGCCATTGAAATTTGTTGGCATTATGGCTAAAGTGTTGTCCTTGATGGCAACCCATACAGGTGATGGATCACTGTACAACAGGTCAGTAGCAAAAATTGATGAACAACTCTCAAATATTGAAGAAAATAAGGAGTACGCAGGCACACCATACAAAAGGTGCGTACACGCAGGCATGTCTTAT